>BPLR01015516.1:0-163291 GCA_021605095.1 Caerostris extrusa
CACGAGGATTAAAATATTTTTCCCGTGGCTTCTTAGAGAGGGAATTTTGAAATGGAAATTTACCAGGCCCTATTAGCTGTCAAAGTTTAAAGCTCGCTTTAAAGCATTTTTACAATTTTCCCCAAAATATTTATGCTGCGTTTTAAAATATAATTAATTTTGCATTTTTTTAAAGAGATCTTCATAAAATTTATGGACAATGTCTTTGTCACCGTCGTCATGGGGAAAATATTATTAACCATCATTCTCATCATCATCAGTAGCAGCAACAACTCTGGGCGAGGGCGTCTTCCTACTGGCAGGTTTGGAGACAGGAGATGTTATCTTTTTACAGGGGTAGGGTTGTCAGCCCTATTATTAAGCTATATATATATATATATATATTATATATATATCAAAATACCGAATGCATCAAAAGAAGCAAAAATATAGAATAAAGGAAATTTGTTTCAGAAAGATATTAAAAAGCAATCAAAAATAATGGCGTGAAAATAAAAGACCAAGATCCTACCACTTTATACAAGACAAAGTCCAGATTTGCAGGATATAATTTAGTGTATTTACAATCCTTACAACCCAGCGTTATTTGTAACAAATAGGAACAGCCTATCTTTTCTTTTAAACAACTTTGTTCATAGTTCGAGCCTTTAATATTAACATTGCTAATAAATTATCCGACACTCAGGGAGCTGAAAACCCAACTAGGACTAGGTATCAAAGTAGAACCTCTTTTCAATCATCTCGTCCATATGATTTACTACAATACCCATTCTTTTTTTAATCATTCATTGACAAATAGAAATGACAGTATATTATATCTTTCTTTCTCATTTTATACATATTTAAATGAACTGCTCTGTGTTGTTATTTTTAGTGTATTAGAAATATCTTTCAACTATGTTTTCTGTAAATATTGTTTATTAATTTACCCGTAATAAACATACGTCTTATAAATCAATTTTTATTTTCATTTTTCAGTCTATTACATGCGTTTTGTTTTTATATTTATTCTGTTTATTGAATGATTATATTTATGATAGTCAGATCGTATTATGATATCGGCATTAAATTGTAAAGAGTTAAATAATGATAATTTTTTTTTTTTTTTAATTCTTAATTTACTCAAAAACTTTGTAAATTGTATAAGCCCATAGAATTTTTACCCCAGCTCTATTCACATGGGTGGTTGAAACTTTCGCACCATCTTTACTTTCACCTGATTTAATTAAACCCTCTATATTATTGCCATTGACATTATGTGTACGCACAACTTCATCCATATGATTTAAACTGTAAAGGCACATCTCAGGTCTAGGTGAACAATGGGATAGTAGTAGTATCGTACCAGAATTCAATGATGCACCTGGATAACGCTGAATTTAAGGCCTATGTTTGCATTCTGAAGCTGAACTATCCGGTAACCAGTTTCATATTTCCAATATATTTTTCAAGTGATTTCAGATATAATAGAAATAATTACTCTATTTATTTAAAAAAATTTGTAATTTATATCGAAAATATTTTTTAAGAAATAATAATTTTCGAAATATTGTGAAAATGTTTTTGGTTTTTATAAATATAGACTGAGTTTTTAAATTAATATTTACACTTACGTGTTGTTTCTTATGAGTTTCGAAGCAGATAGGTCTGTTTCCGATATTAATGCAGATCTAACGTTGAATGGAAAAACAAAAAGTTTACAACTATTTCAAAGAAAACAAATGTCTTTTAGTATAATTAGATTATTTTTTATAGAATGAAAAGACATCTTGCATAAATGTGTATTAATTTCAGAGTTAAATAATTGGTAAAATAATACTAAATAAAACAAAATTATTCCAGTATCATTTTTTTCATTATTCTCTAACAAAAAATAAACTTTAATTTCATTATTTTTATTTATCTAGAAGAAGTGTTAACATATAATTCACATTTTAACAAAGATAGTAATTTACGTGGGTATGATAATCTTCAATTAATTGATTTTTTTTACAATCTAAGAAAAATTGTGTTTTGTTTTGAAAATTGTTTGTATTTCATCGAATAATATGTAACTTGTCATAATAATTTAACCACTCCTTTTATTAAATAATATACTTATAATGTACTTACATTATATTAAAAGCAAAATTTCTTATACGCACTTAAAAAAAATGTCAAGAAAATCTTGTAAAAGGTTTCTTTCTTGTTTGGTTAATTGTGAGTGACACAGAATGTTAACTATTTTTATTGGCATTCTGTTGAGTGATTTTAATTAATAATCAAATTACTAACGTGCAAAACGTAATAATCTTCAAATAAAAAAAAAAAAAAAAGATCATGAAGATAATTTTACTAAATTCTAACTAACAAAATAGCATAACATTTCCATGATGTATGTATTACTCGATAAAAATTTTTAATTAAAAAAGATTTTTATTGTAAAGTTTTCATTAGAACTTCCTCAAAGATTATGTTTTACGACGGTAATAATCTTCAAATAATAATAAAAAAGATCATGAAGATAATTTGTTGACTAATTGCAACTAACCAAAATAGAACATTTCCATGATGTTTGTATTACTTTGATAAGACATATCCATGTTGTTTGTGTTATTTCATAAAAATTTTTTAAATTAAAATTTTTGATTGTAATTTATATATTACTTCCACAAAGATTATGCTTTACGATGGGGAAAATGTTTTTTATACACTTATATATAATACAGTTATTTAATGTTTTCATTGCATTTTATTTTTTATGATACATTCTTAATATGATTTAACACCTGAAGTACGTTATCGAAACATAAGAAAACAAAAAACAAAAACTTTCATAGAAACTCTGCAACATAAATACCTCTTTCTTGTTTGGAAACTTTACTCAAGAAATAAAGAATGGTCTTTTCTTGGTACAGGGAACATTGCGGGTAGATTTTGTTTCCACTGTCTTTTTATAAAGAGGAAAACACAAGCACTTTCCAGATCTATTTTTTTTCCCCTCTCTCCCATGGTGGGCAACATTCTCCAGGTGCATTTATTGTTTATTTGAGCATCAGAAATATTATACATTGATGAAAAGAATCCTCCTTGGCTTGGAGCGGGAAAATCATTATTAATCATTGCCCGTAGGGAATCCTCCAGCGCGTGACGAAACGGTTTGTCAGTGATTGCTAACCAAAGAGGGAGGAGGTTTGAGAATTTCAGATTAGTTTTGGTTAGGCGATTGCGCCATTTTTACGTGAGGGTAATCAGCAAAAAATTTAATCAGTTTAGATTGGCTCACGATCAAGGTGGTAAGCAACTTTCGATTGAATTGTGAGTTTTTATACATAATGTAATTTTTCTCGATTGCAGTCTAAAGAGTTTTTTTTAAAATTCCTATAAGGTACCTTAACACTGATTTTTTTTAAATAATTAAAAATTTTATCTTGTATTATATTCAAATATAATATAAGATATAAAATAATTTGATCATTTTTAATTTTGATCAAATTACATGATCACATCCGAGTCACATCTGATGGCTTAGATTATCCTATATGCGGCCTGATGGCCAATTGGCTAACGCTCTGGACTTTGGTTCCCCAGACTTCAAGCTCCGAACCCTGACGGTAGCTTGGATGTTTTTTAGAGGCTCGTCAATCCACGATGAAGCCGCAAGTCCGGTCTAATTAACCAAAAGTATGCAAAAATGACTGTAGAGCGACAAACCAAACCAGACTATCCTATAAAGGTTTAATTTAGAATTAATTTAATATAATATTTCAATTTAACAGAGGTGCTAGTAGAGAATTAGAGAGGCTTAAGGAATTAATAGAACTCCGATAAAAAATTACCTTGTCTTGTTATCTGTCTTTGCCACCGAAATCATGGACAGATAAATCATTCCTCATAAAAATTCATAGAGAAATTTGGAAGCCACAATTAAGTCTTTTAAATATTATTTTTAAGAGTTGTAGAGGGAGCAAATTTAATTTGTGAAGAGTTTTCTTACCGTATTTGTACGTATTGAAGGGTTCATAATTCTAGACTTTTTGTGTCCCATTGTCGGCTAATAAGGACGATTACAGAGATTTAACCCTACTCATTTCTTAACAGGGAAACATATCCACTAATTCAATTATGCAGGCAGATTTAATAAATTTAAGTGATAAGACTTAATAAGTGATAAGGATAACTAAAAATTGTGCCTTTGATATGGAGAAAATGGTACCGTAATCCCATTTGGACTATAACAGTGTAGTAAGGGGAAGTTGAAAAGCACAATGGATGTATTGGTGATTTGATATTGCTGGTTGCAGACAGTTTTACAGACATATGAATGGTTCTGCGGTCGCATTATCATATTTTTATGGCCACCCAATGAAAAATTCATGGTGCTCAGATGAAAGCAGTGTGATAACGTTAAAAAGTACCTCTAAAATGTGTATCTTTTGTGGAAGAGTAAATTCTATAGGAGTTGAGTTTTTTTATATTTATAATGCAATGTACATATCTATTTTCATTTTTTGGATGTGTTTTATTGTACAGAATGTGTTTATGTACCACAAGTTATTGAATGTTTAGTTAAACATATCCATGGGCGGCTGTATGTTGCCGCATGAATATAAATGGCGCGATGGACGTAAGTATTCTTAAAATATGAAATGTTAACTGACGCACGGTCAGTGAGGTTGCTTTAATGAGCAAGAAATGTAAAACTTAAGTACTTTGCCTTATTTTGAAATAAACAGTTTAAGGATACTGTTCATCCACTGGTATGTGTGTGTTTTATTTAGAGAACATAGCATTTTACAATCTTATAGCCATGATACAATACATACCGGGTGATTATAAAAAAACTATCTCCATATATGAGCCTCAGCTACCGTTCACAGAAAGTGAAAATTTTTTTTTAAAGATAGTTTGAAGTATGCGGTCAAGAATCATATGAAAAACCACAGTTAAATTTAATAGGGATATTTCAAAAATTTCAAATAGCAACATCTACCACTTTGTTGTGAAATGTGATTTCCTTTGTGAAAAACCATAAAACGCGTTGGAAAGTACATGTAACATGAAATTCGGCGGCACAAGGCAGATTAAGAAAAGTGAAAGAATCAATGGCAGAAAGTAACAAAAAGCAAAATATTTTAATGTGTTTCACAAATTTTCTCATGTGACTTCCTTTACACATGATGCATTTACATATGCATGTGGTAGAGGATGAATAGCACTGAAACCAGTACCATGGCAAGAAATGGGTTGTATCTGACGTCTGATAGCATCTTTAAAATCAGCTACAATTTGTGGATTAGATGCTTACTCTTTGTATTTCAGGTATCCTCACAACCAGCAAACCATTGGACATGGCCACCATTGAAATGTAGCCACTACAGTAGAAGATAATTGTCACGTCGAGGTCTCTCTCTATCTCTATACGGGACTCTCTTACCAATCTGTTGTGTTAAGAAACGTTTGACGAAAGACATCGTAGGTGAGTACCATCTTCCACTCGAGGTAAAATAGAGCATTTCACTGTAGGGCCATGGTATGTTCTTTAGCGCTATTGTTCATTTGCCGCATGCCAAGTGTCATCGTGTATGAAGATTAGGTGGAGCATTTGTGAAACACATGAAAAATGTTTTTCTGTTGTTTCTCTCACATCCGTTGTTTTCACTTTTCTTAGTCTTTTTAGAAACATGTACTACTCCAACACTGTTTATGATTTTCAATACGGACATCGCCTTCCACTAAAAATAGTATGTGTTGCCATTTCAAATTTTGAAATCGTGTTATTGTAACCGTATTAGTATTTGACTGTTGTTTTCATATGATGATGCTTGAGTGCATCCTCAAAATAGCTTCGACCAAAATTTTTTGTTCAGTTTCTGGGAACGGTGTGATAGCTAGAGGCTCATATATCAAGATAGTGTTTTTATAATAACCCTTATATTTTTTTCAAAATTTTTTAATTTCCTTTTATTTATTTTATTTTTTGTGCAGAATTTCTAGTCACATTATATCACCACCATTCGTCACATTTTCATAAAGGTTTTTCAGCAAACTGGGGAGAGTTTGGCATACGACATAATTTAGCAAGGGCAGAACAAAAATAACTGCAAATTAAAGCATATAATATATTTTAAATAATTTTCGTATAATTAAACTTGTGACCAAATTTTTTATGATAACAACTTGTTTTAAATTTTATCATGATTATAACAATCGATTTCAGTGGAAATTATCTGTAAACAAATTGTGAATCTACTGTTACTTTTGAAAAACTTGAAATTGATATACTGACCATAAGAAAAAATATTCTATGAAGATTGTGGGTTTTTTATAATTTAAAGATTATTTTATGTTACTATATAGAAATGTTAATTGAGAAAATGTTCATATAAAAACAGTAAATTACTAATATGAAAGTAATTAGATGCGTTACATTTTCCAAATTATTTATTTAAAAAAATTAATTTTCAAAACAACACTTAAGAAACATTAAATGATCTAATCTAAATTATAAAGAAATAAACACATTTCAATTTAAAAATAATTTATTTTTAAAAAGTATCTTTATTTTAGTATCTTGTATTCTATTTCTTTAAGAATCATTTATTTCCGAAAAAGGTAAGCCCATCCATTGGGTTGAGAGGCAAGGTCTGTTAAATCGATTCCTACTAGCGGCGTGCGTTTGCAATACTTGCTTTATAAAAGCAAGATACTGGAAGTGTTTTTAGCAAATGCCATATATCTGAAATTATCTGCTGGGAATTTTACGTTATGTTATCATGTAAAGAAATGCAGATATAGGGCATTATTTAACTTTAATTTTATTACTCCTGCCTCTACTTGTCGGGCCAAATTGAAACACGAGTTATACAAAGCGAAAAATGAGTTTTGATAAAAATATTCCGTTATTGAATGCACAACATTTCTATTAAGTAAAAAAAATAATTTAATAATGAAATTAATTAAAAATTGAAATGAACCTTGAAATGAAACATAAAAAATCTTCGAAATAAACAAATTTTCAGTCATGGAACCGTAAATTTAAATTGTATTTAAGTTGCATTCAGTTTGGAAATAATTTAGCAGGGTTTAATTATTCTGTAACTTTAATTCTGTTATCCATTGATTCAATACACTTTATAGATTATAACCGTGCTGAGCACCTCAATGATAATACATATCAGCATGAAGCAGAATTACAATTTAGAACTGCCTTAGATTTCTCAGTGGATCGAAACCTGTTGAAAAGGTAAGCCTATCCATTAGTCAGCATACGGATGATCAGCTGCATTAACATTATCATTTAAACAGATAAAATGCAGCTCAGTCGATATGGGGTGTTTAGAGTAATGATACAATGATTCTCATGACAATAATTTACGTGGATGACAGATTGTGCAGAAATCATGTTGAAATGTGAAGTCAACACTTCTGTAACTAATTGTCTATGCTAGATTTGTATTTTGATAATAATTTGATTATTTTAAAAACTGATTCTTTAATTTAATTTTTTCAATTTTGATTTTAAGTTTCGATATTTAAGTGATTATTATATCAAAGGTCAATTACTCCTTACAACTTATCGGGAATTCAATTACGAATAGTGATGTAATTTCAATAGTAATATGTTTTAATAGTAATAGTAGTTACATTTCGTTTAAAAGGTCCATTTTCAGTTCCATTGAATACATTTCATTCCCCTCCCATTTGAGGGAGTATTACTATGTCTAGAAAGTAAGACCAGCTTACAATTTAAATTTCCCGGCATATGGTATTTAAATTTTTTTTTTTTTTTTCCTTTTTTAGGTTGCTGGTGCTGTCTTTGACATCTGTGTGAAATTTGACGTCAAAATATTCATTAGTGCTTGAGTTACATTTGGTTTTGTGAGATGCTAAAACTGATTCCGGCGATTTTTGAAATGTCTCTTCAATCGACTCAAAACGGTGTCCCCGGAGTGGTCTTTTGAGTTTAGGGAATAGCTAGAAATAGCATGATGCTAAATAAGGTAAATACGGTGGTTGTGGAACGATATGAGTTTCAATTTTCGCGAAAACATCACGAGGAATCAATGCAGTGTGAGCCGGCGCATTCAGTGTTTTCGATACCAATCAAGATTTGACCCGTTTGAGGCCCAAAACATCTTTTAAAATAGAATTTTGAAATTCCAACATCCTCAGCAAAGTCTCTAATTGTAAATCGACGGTTTGCAAGCACCAAATCTTTAAATTTTTTTGACGTGAACTTCATCGGTTGAGGTTGGTGGTCGACCAGAGGGCTCTTCGTCTTCAACGCGTTCTTTTGCCTTCTTTGAACTGTTTATACCACTTCTAAACATTTCTTTCCGATTTAGGAATGCTCACCGAACGCCTTCTATAACATTCTGTACGTTTCGTCAAACAAATTTGAATGCAATTTGCTCAATTAATTCCGACATTTCGAAAATCGCCGGAATCAGTTTTAGCGTCTCACAAAGCCAAACGTCACTCAAACAGCAATCTATATTTTGACGTCAAATTTCACACAGATGTCAAGGACAGTGCCAGCAACCTTAAAAATTGAAATTCTATAACCGTGAATTTTAAATTGAAAATTGGTCTTACTTTTTGGACACAGTAGTATATTTCACTCCCCTCTATTTGGGAGTATTGTGGGGCCACTGCCAGAAGCCACCCCAAAAAGGATGACAGTTTCACATTTCGGTGGTAAAACATGAGTGCAGTGTAAAAGTGCCATGTTTCATCTTTTGAGCACTTATGTAAGCAATTTTCAAAAAAGACGCCTTCTTTATAATAAACCACTTAATTATTTTAAGAAAAAAAATTAATGTTTGCCAATTAACAAACATTTTATTTTAAATAACAACAAATGCTGCAGTACACTAACAATAACTGATATTGTGAATACTTTAATTTTGAATAAGTAATAATAATATTTATAATTTTTCTGTTGATAGAGTAAAATAAATTGAATATTACACTAAAATTGCAATAGTATTTAATAAGGAAAATAATATAAGAAGGCAGGTGTTATCGTAGTTTCTCTTAATAAAGAAATACACAAATGTTAAAAGTTAAAAATAATTAAAACTTTAACTAACTTTTGAAAATGAGTTAAAAGTTTAACTTTGAAGTTTTAATGTGAATTGATATAAAAATTTTAAGAACGTTCAAATTCATCCATATTAATAATATCTTTTAAATAGTGAGTACTTGCCACAAAATAAATTTTAATTCGTATGTTAACTGATTTACTGTTCTTAAAAACATATGGTAGACTTTTTGTACTTTATAATATACAAGCAGGTATAATCTAGGTTGTTTTTGATTCAATAAACGTATTATTTGGTGAATTTTGTTAAAAGGAAAAACATTAATAAAGATTGGAAAATTTGGATTTAGAGAGAAGTGGCTAAATTAATGTTATATGTTAATTATTTTTTAAAATTAAAATAAATTTTCTATTAATATATAGAATAGAGTTGAGATACTTGAACATATGGGATATTTGAGCATCCTTATCTTCTCTACCTTGCTAGTTTTAAAAAGAGAAATTTATCTATTGTGTTAACATATTTATATTTCTTAAATTCAAAAATAAATCAAATATATTGATTCTAATTTGAACGTGTACTCATTAATAGTTGCTCGTTTCTTATATGAAGTAAATATTGTGGGTGGTTCAAGTTTTATGTTGCAACAGTATTGACAAAATATAATGTACAATATTGACAAAATTAATAATTATAATTTAAGTTGCATTTGAATGTAAAGTTGTTCAAAAAATTGTATACTTAAAAGACTGGTAAAAAATGTGAGTAGTGGGAATAATTGAAACACTGAGATTGGAGATACACGAACCATCCCTGTTTGAAAATTGGGTGTATTAATTTTCATAGGTATTATGTTGAGTCATTGTTTTACAAAGTTTGATATGTTTAAAGAATGTTTAAAAGATTGTACCTTCACACATATTGGAAAAGAATGAACTTTATCGTAGAGCTTCAAAAATATTTCACTACTTCAATGTTTTTTTCTTGATCACAACTTTTGTTTTAAACGATTTATAAAAGCCTTTTTCAGTTTGATAAATGCCTTCCAACTATAAAATTCAAAATATTAATTTTTTGTACAACTTTAATTAAGTCAAATAATGCCATCAACAAGAAACCTGCTATTGATGATTGGTTGGGGATAAAATATACGGGAAAGAAGTCTATGAAACGATTTCTTGGCCAAGTACTTAATATTTCAGAAAATAAATTGAAAATGAAAAATTTCTCAAAGAATTTAAGTTTTCAAATTTAAATAACCACCAAATGAAGCCTATTATCCAATTAATCAATCAATATCAATCTAATAATTATTGTTAACACTTTATCATGAACGAAAACCAAGTGGAAAATATTCTTCAACCATTGATTTTCACAACAAAAAAAAAAAAAAAAAAAAAAATGAGAAAAAAATAGTAAAAAATTTGTAAAACGTAATACAAATAAATTCTTAATAATCATTGGTATTTAAAAGGAAAAAAATACTCTTATAACAAACCGTTTGCATTATTAAATAAATATTTTCAAAAATGATATTAAAAATATTTTTTTCTAATGCAGCTGGCAATGCGGAGACAGTTATCTTTATGCCATAAGCAAGAGATGCACCGTTGTTACTTATAGCCCCCTGGGTAGTGCTAAATGTGTAGCTTGAAGATATCTACAGATGCGAGTAACACTACCTCCACAACGTTCTAGATCATATTAGACCGGGACCTACTGGATTCAAAACCACTACAAACATCTATGGCACCGCCGGCACTCGAACTCGAAACCTGTGGTATTGAGCGCCAGAGCGCTAGCCACTCGGCTATATAGCATTAATAGCTATACCTATTTATCGTTAATATAGCTATATTGCTATATAGCATTATTATTGTTACAATGCAGTAATTTTATCCTAAAATTATCCTTTTTTAAATAATTAAAATTATTTTATAATATTCATTTTCAAACTACTTAAAAATACGACAGATTAAGAAAAAAAAAACCATACTTTCAATCTTATAAGTTTTAAGTAGTATGAAAATACAAAGATGCAACACACATATAACCATAAAATGTGCTCCCACAATCATTTAAATTTGTAAATTAGATCTGAAACTACCATTTACCTATCCCTAATTTTATTAAATTTAAGAGGTTTCACAGAATGCTGATCTTCATTAAAATGGTGCAGAGAAAATATCTCCTTGTCCATTGAAATGCTGCAGCTGAATTGATTACAAAAGATGTACTCAAGCCTTAATAAAGCTGCCTAGCCCTGGGCAAGTATTGAACTCATAAGCAGTCGTTATTGTTCTCTGTTACAAAGGGATCTTGGATACTCGGGGCCACTTAGTTAAAAGAATTCAAAAAATCATTTTGACCAATAAAAAAAAAAAAAGGCTTTACATTTTCAAAGGGTTTTTTCAGCTTTATTGTATCAATTCTTATTTATAGATTTAAAATATCCCGAAAAATTATATCAAAGAGTTTGTCAAACATTTTTTAGTTCAACTGTGTTTCTTATTACTTTAAATAATTTTCTATTAGGATTAAATTTCTGAGAGATGCACAGTTAAAATATTTTCTTCCAACTCAGATTCGCAAGTCACAAGCCACTTAAATGCGATAAAATAGAAGGTTTGTCGTTTATTATAATATTCTTAAGGTAGGGATGATTGTGTAGTAAATCTATTGGATGAAAAGGAGAGTAATATCTTTTGGATGGTCTTCAGTATAATTGCACTGCATTTTCATATCACATTGTAGATATGGAAGAAAAATCCGGAATTCAACCAGGTAACCATCTATAGGTGGACGACTGGTTCTTAATTAGCATTATATAGACTGTTGTTGTTGTCGTATCCCCTGAAGAATACAAGAAAATCAAATATCGTGGTGCTCCCGAATAATATTGGTTGTGTTGATTGCCAGCTAGGAGTATAAATACCCTTCCGAGGTATGTTCCAAATAATGTATGTCGGCTGCAACCGCTAGGCAGTTAGACATGAGGAGAAGTAAGCTCGACATTAGGGCAGTTGCCACATTTAAGAAATTTTTTAATGCCATCAGTAGAAATATTCATGTTTTTGTGGTGCTTCATTCTTAATTTTGTGAGAGTAGTAGCTGTTTTTCGATCGGCATTTCGTTTAGTTATCATAGGGGAGCCTATAAGAGCCTACAGAGCTCGTTTCCGGGTGACAGATTGGGGAATGCCTCCATCGGTATTTCCTTTGGGTAGTAGGAGGGAAATAAAATACCTCCTGCGGACTAACTTAAGATAAGAAGCCCAACCTCTCGAGGCAATGGCAACCCTTCTCCTCATGAGGAATCAAGGTATCCTATTATATAGATTTGCTTGCCCGATTCATGGCCCATTAGTAACATGAGTAACTAGCTTGCAGGAGGGCCCAGTGCAAGACCGCTGGCATCATTCTTGCAGTCACAAAATCTGAAAAATTACTGCTTTAAAAAATGAGCAAACTTGATGGTGATTATGACAATGTGAGTCACGCGCTTCGTACCGATAGTACTGTTCGTTTCGTCAGGCTGTCTTTGAAGGTTTCCTGGGCTTTCACATATAACAAGCAAATTCAGTTCACTTCACCTCGGAAAACACTGTTCTGTTCCATACACCTATCTGCGAGATGTTCGTGGCATACATCAGTGGAACACTTGCAATAATTAGGTGAACAAAAGTTTTCCAAAACTAAGTTCCACCACCTTCATTTTGGTGGTATTAGGTGTTCATTTTTAGATTCTGAATTACTTTTACTTGCAAATTCAGTATTTTGGGTGAATCTTTTCATTTGTTTCATTAAATTTTCTATATTTTAGTCGGTTCTTTTCAATTTATATAGAATTACAACGCTTGTTTAGATGAAAAGTAGCTTTAATTTTTAAATCCAGTGAATTATAGCGTTTTATTATTTGAAATTATGTATAGAGGTTCACATGGCATAAAAAACAGTAGCTACACTATTTTTGCCGCATAATAAGAAATCAAGTTTTAAGAGATTTGTCTATCTCAATTTTTTTTTAAATTGTGTAAGAGGACGTGTTTCGGATTTTTGCATACCCTAGAGTATAGTTTCAAAAAATGATTGTAGAAGCTTCGACTTGAAGTGGAGATTCTGTAATACATAAGAAACCCCCCTTTTCGCTTCTTTTTGCAGTAGTATTATATTTTATCTTGTTTTTTGTTTTATTAAGAATTGAAAATTAAACGTATGATTGTCCTGCAACTATACTGTTATACTCTGTTGCGTATGAATGTCCAATCATATATTGTTCGTAGTATACACACCGTGGTATGAATATCAATCAGTACGTATACCAATAGTGGTATGAATGCCAATCAGTGGTATGCAAGAGATCCACTGAGGTGTCATCCTCATCTTTCTAACAGATACGAAGCTACATAGCTCTGGGTACAGGGGTGAGGTGTGGAGAAAAGAAAAGTTAATATTTGGTAAATGTTTAATAATGCTTCAAGAACCGAGAACAAAGTTTGCATTATAATTTTTAAGAAACCACAATATTTGAAGCAAAGTCACAACGACTCTAATTATAAATCACTATTACTTAATTAAAATTATGCAACCCAAATAAATTAAAATCTTCCAAATTTTAAGTAAATTAATTAATATATTTTTTTTATTATTGTTAAAGCTTTATTATATATAATTTTACATGCACTCTTTAACCGTAGGAAAACTAATAACAGGTCCATACACTAAAGAGAAATAAAAACCTTTGAATGATCAATTTTGTGTCATGATTTATTTAATATTCAATGAGAAAGTAATTTTTATTATATTGGATAACCTTTATCGTCCATTATTATCTGTTATAAAAGAAAATAATCCATTTAACAAAAAGAATTAGTTTAAAAGATAATTATTTTGAGTTAAATATACTATTTACTTTCGGAATCAATACTCATAAGAAACATATGCAGCACATTTATTTTATTAAAATACTTTTTCAATTGAAGTCAAAAAAATTGAAATAGTTAGGATAATAGTTTTCTTTGTCCGAACAAAAATGAAATAAAAATCCAAATTTCGTAATATGTAAACAGGATGTATCAAATACGAATAGGTATAATACGTCAATTTATACATACTTTTATCATAATAACCTGCTTTTTCCGTCTTACAAGATATAATTTTCAGATTATATAAACATAAATATTCCTTTCCGTTTTATAACAATGTTGTTATTATAATTTTAAAAACATTCATTTTCTGCATAACATTTATATAAAAAATACATTTATTTCACAATAGAATCTATAAAGCGTACAAATATTTTTGATTTGTATATTGTAAGAAAGTATGCATTTTCTTTATTCAGAGTGGAAGATTAACGTATTTACGTTTATTCAAGTCTCTGAAGCCACTTTAAAATAGAGCTATGCTGTACTTTATATTGTGATTCTTTCGATGAACCGCTTTGATGTTTTCCAGTGATAGTGCAATTTTAAATTAACACATCTTAGGTTGATATATGGAGAAGGTTTTACACATTCAACCAACATTATGGAGGGAATATCTACCTATCCTTTCAAATTACATGAAGGGAATATATACTTATTTCTTCAACCCTGAGAGACATATTAGTCCAGATTTGGTTTGTCACCTCTATGGTCCTTTTGTGCATATTCTGGGCTCATTAGACAGGGACCTACAGTTTAACGAGGATTCCGATCCACTAACAAACATCCATACCACCGCCAGGAAACAAACCTGAAGCCTGTGGTACCAAAGGCCAGAGCGCTATAGATATAGCATAAAAGCATATACATAGCATACTTTAGATACATAGCCATTGCATAAAGCATATACATGGCATACTTTAGATGTATTGACATAGCTTAAAGCATATACACGGCATACATTAGATGCATAGACGTGGTATAAAGCATATACATTACATACTTTAGATACATAGCAAAAAAAGTAATGTAGAAGAGCTTTTTGGTTTTTTGTATATTGGTGCCAAATATGAGAAAACCAAACTTTTCAACATGACCGATCCCAGAAGAATGTCTTTGTGGCCAAAAGAACATAAAATTGCCCTTTTTCGAAATATTTCAGTATAAGAAAAGGTGAACTAAAGCGTTTTTCTACTATTAGTATTTTAAAGAGCATTAAATGCCTACATGTTTCACTACTATAACAATTTTGCTGTACGAACAGTAAGCGCGATACCCTTTGAAAAAAATGTGTTTTTTTTGTCTCACCATCGCAAAAAAAAATTCAGTAGAACCTTTTTGAGTGAAAAGGCACATTAATCTTTAAAGTTTGGCTAAAGTTTTTATTTTCAGAAGATTTCCCAACTTTTAATGTTCTTCACTCTACCTTCCTTCCCTGTGCATCCATTTCACTCCCACACCTTACCCCTCTCTTTCACAATTCTCGTTTGAGTATGGCAGATGTAAACCACTCGATCAGAGTTCAATAACAGTTCATGTTTACTATCCTTAATGCATGCATAACATTGTATCAATCATTGTATTCTGATGTTTTATTAACAAAGAAGCGATATTTAAATGAATTAATACTTGGATGACAGAAAGCAAAATCTCAAGACTAGCGTAAATGTTGTTAATCAACTAATTATCTTGGTATAATAAAGTAGCGTAATAAATGAAAATTTCAGATACCATAATCACGATAATAATAACGTCTTAATTTTAATTAAATTCTAGAACTGATAAAACGTGTTAGAAATACAATGCCAGTCTTAAAAAAAACCGCAAATTTTAGAAATTAACATTTGTACATCTTACAAACTGCAAGGAGGGGGTTATTCTGCCATTCTATGCTGTATTTAACATAGATTGGAAACTATTGAATTTCGAGATCTGAACCAAATATCATCAATTCTGAAGACCGACCTTATAACTATTGTTTCTTTGCCGGCTCAGAAGTGAAACATATACAAGAAAATGTTTGACTTTCGTTCTTAAAAAAAAAAAAAAGTCATTCATAACATTTAACTAATGTTTATTCCAATGCGAGGCCACTTAAGCTATCTGAAACGTGGCCCACGAATCTGCTAATGTATACTGTAGAACACTTTATCACGGATAACATTTTTTATGTTTTCTGACGATAGCGCAATTTCAAATTAACATCTCTTAAATTGATATATTGTGAAAGGTTCGCACACTCCATAAACCCTATGAAGATAATACTATCTATCTTTCCTTTCAAACTATGTATAGGGAATATCTACTTATTTCTTCAACTCTGAGAGAAGAATATTAGTCCAGAAGATACATAGCATGAAGCATATACATAGAAAACTTTAAATACATAGCGAAAAGGGCTATAGAAGAGCTTTTTGTGTATAATGGTACCAAATATGAGAAATTCAGGCTATCCAACATGGCCGGAAGAATCTTTCTGTGGCCAAAAGAAACACACACACAATTTACCCTTTTTACGAAATATTTCAATATCTCAGAAAAGGTCAACTTAGCGGTTTTCTACTGTTAGTATTTTAAAGAGCATTAAATTCCTACAAATTTCCTAATATAAGAATTTTTTCTTTATAGTAAGCACGATACAGAGGAATTTCGGATTAACTTTTCATGTATAATGACCCTAATTTGTGTATCATATTAAAAAAAAAACCCTGAAAGTTTGAATCAATTAATCCGACTAAAGATTCAATTCCATTGGATCAACTTGTGTTTCAACCCAATCTGCGATTTAGGTCAATAACTTTTAGTTTTCATTCTCTACTACATGAAATAGGGTACATTATCATTGAGTTGTCATGATGTTGAAATTTTACTACACTTATACAGATACAAAAAAGTCTTAATGGAATTTTAATCTCTCATTAATTAAATGAAATTAACATACTTTAAGCTAAGTAAAAGTGTGTTAATAATGTATTTCTATTATTACATGACTATTTGCAAAACTCAATTATAGAATGGAACGCATTACGAAAATGTCTCTTAAAATTTATTCTATAAATTTTAACTCAAACAATGAATTATTTTCTAAACTATTCTTTTATTTGTGACTGGATGTTATTTGTAAAATGCGTCGTTACACCAATTATGTATATAAAATGTGTGTAATATAAATATATATTGACTTGTGCTCGGTGCCACAGGTTTTGGGTTCGCATCCCGATGATCCCCTGGATGTTTCTAATGGTTTGGCATCCACTTTAAACCGTAGTTCTCGGTCCAATGTGATTGTAGAGCCTCCTGTTTCAAAATCTACCAGTAGGCAGAAGACCGTGGCCCACCATGCGGCTGTTGCGCCATTCAAGAAGAAGAATAGGAATAAATATTTATATAATACGAAGCATTATTTTAACAACTAAGAAATGTCTTGTATAACATAAAATTACTAAAAACTCATCGTTTAATAAGTATTTCTGAAAACGAATATAAATATCTTATTTAAAAATTCGTATCAACGAAAGAATTGTTAACTTTCCATGACAGTAAAGCATAGATGGGGACCCGCCGCTGCGTTTCTGATTGTATATTCCATCTATGTAAAAAATATAATGGATGATTTTTTGAAAGAATTTTTAGATTTTGGTGGAAAATTAAAAACAGGAGTAATTTAATAAAAAGTAAATTATTAAATATTAGAAATATATTTTATTCAACCCATCAGTTTTAATGGCTGTTTAATAAGCAGCAAGTTAAAATCGTCACTCACAAGATAAGGATAATTGATCTGAATTTGCATTTCTCTTATACGAAGAATACTTGAGAAATTTGTCATTCACTATTATGCGAAATATTTTTTGTAAATTTAAAATTTTTAATAATTTAAATACAACCGTAAATTTCACTCAGCACTTTATTCATTAATTTCGAAATGGTACTGTCAGTTATGTGATATTAAAATAAAAATTCTAACATCCTAGTTTTTTCTTATCTGTCTTTAAAATAATAATAATAATAATAAAATTTATTTATAAACATAAAATTTCTGCGTCAGATATTAGATTAGATTATCAAATTTTAGTTTTTCTTTTACAAATAGTTTTTTTCTATCGTATTCATTCCTCTTTAATTGTTTTAAAATTTGAAGATATGTTCTACTGCTGGAAAATTTAATAAAAAAAAAGCATTGGTGAGTAAAATAAATCACATACGGATAATTTATGAATAAAACGAAAACTTTTATTTATCAGTTATTTTCCTTAATTTATGTCTTAACTGAAAATGATAGTGATAATTATAAATTGTGCATTCGCTGGAAGTTAAATACGTAGCAGTGAATATGTGCAGATTCTCGATATTTGGAAATAATATTTAAATTCAACTATATCTTACTCTAATTATGGGTATGCAATAGGGATTGCAATATCGGACCAAAAGTTCAATACCGGTATTCGGTATTTGTTGGTCTTAATACCGGGATACCACTTTTGATACCGGTAGTTGAAATTTTAGAAAAAGAAAGAAAACACAGGTGTTTTATTGTTTTATTTGCCAGTTTAACCATCTAATGCTGTCATTTTACTTTAATTTCCTCCAAATTATCTTTTTTTTTTTCGAAATAATCTAAAATCTCTGATGGCTTGGGCTTAGAAACTGTGCTTGAGTTTGTGTCTTGATCGCAATTAGCTTATTTCCTATTTACCAAATTTGCATCATGTTTCGTTTTTAAATGTGTACGGAGTTCGCTTGCACTTCCTCCATTCACTTTTCTATAACACTTGAACATTTTTTACATTGGGCCACAATATTCTTTTCATCATATAAATAATGAAACCAAACCGAAATATTATCAACTGATTTTTATGTTCTTTTAAAGTTATTCTTATTCCTTATTATGGGGTATTTTTTGAGTATATTATAAATCTGAAAATATTTTGAACTCCAATGTATGATATGCAAATACAATGTGAATAACAAACTCATCAATTTAAAAATATATCGAAATATTACACACTTTCTTCACTACTACAACCTTATTTTCACAGATAAGAATTTCTAGTTTTCAAATAAGAATTCACTGATATGAATATAGAATTTCACAGATAAGAATTCTAAATTTCTAGTAAATACCGAAATAACGGTAGGTATTTAAAATTTTGAATACCGGTATTACAAAATTGTACAAATGGCTCAAAATACCGGTATTCGGTGTACCGGTATTGCAATCCCTAGTATGCAATAACTTGTATAATCTGAAGAGGGAGGTGCTCATTCAGGTGTCATAACTTATAACTGGCTGGTGGGAGTTCTCCAAACTGTAATACAAACCGTTAGGTTCCCTAATACGCATATTTGTTCCACCATAAGGTTCAAATTCTTAAAGTTCGGAAATAATTTTTAGATTCATTTATATCTTAATCTAATTATGGATATACAATAACTTGTATAATCTCAAGAAAGAGTTGCTGATTCTGGTGTAATAACTTATATAACTGGCTGGTGGGAGTTTTCCACCATAAGGTTCACATACGAGCAGTTACAAAAACATCCTGGAAATTAATGTATTTCTGCACAATGCTGTGAGCTGTGGGACACTTATAAAAATAACATATGAGGTACACTAATATTCAGCAACAAAAAAAAAAAAAAAATGCGCTGTAAGTGAGTATTGGTGCTCAATAGCTTCTAAAGTTCAAGTCTCAATTTCTCAATAGCAGGCACTGGATATTGAACAGTTTGTTTACTGTTTTTACATTGCTTAAAATATTATTAATATAAAAATATCCAACAGTATAAAGAAGTCCAAGATTTAAAGTGTTCTTTAAGATTAATGGGGCACATTGAATTATTGTTGGTGGTTCGGAATCCACGTTAAACTGTAGGTCCCGATCTAATTAGCTTAAGGTGTGCAGAAAATGACCGTAGAGCGACAAACTAAACCAAACCATTGAAATATTGTAAACAATAAAAATTATATATTACGAAACAAATGCCGTTTATATCATTTATAGTTTTTCAGTGAATTTTGAAAAGTATAAAAGACTATTGAAATGCTGTATTATAAATATAATAAAAATAGTTTAATTTAATTAAAAATTACTGTATTTCAAATATAATACAAAAAATGAGGTGTGCAATGAGGTGTTTTTAAAAATATTTTCTAAATAAATTTGTCGGCGGTCTATTAGTTCTTAGGATATTTGTTACAAAATAGTTTTAATACCGTTTTTTTGCAAGTCATAGTAACAGTTGATAATGTCATTGAACTAAAACAATTTTGAATGTGAATATAAATATATTTAAATAATTTCTACAAGCTGCATCATATTTACTTTCAGATTTCTGTCGTTTCTTTTTTAAATTTAAACTTTATTTCTTACTTGATGAATTATTCCTATAATTCGAAAAGGTGGCATTTTCTTTTTATTTATTTATTTATTACGTATTTATAGTATAGAAGTAAAATATGTCATTATGAAGAAATATTGAAAATCTTGCAAAATAACTTACATTTGCATTTAAACAATGAAATATTTTAAAAGTCGTTATTTTGATATCGGTTTTTTTTAATTTTTTGTTTTTCAAATCATCTGTTTCTTTCCTATAAAAATAACTTAAATTAACATATTTTTGCTAGAAAACTGTAATTGGAATATTAGTTTTTATTATTTCTTTTTCTGTTTTTCAATTTGTCAGCTTAGCTTCCATAGTATGACATATTTTCTGAGATACTTATAATTTACATCAGTCCTATATTATACTAATTCATCAAGTGTCTTTTATTTGAAATTTTCTTTTTTAAGAAAATGATGATATAAAAATTGGTCAGCAATAAGATTTCCAAAAATACCTGAGACTATTATGTAAATTTAATTTATCAATAGTTATTAATTTAAAAAAAAAAGTTATGAATTGCAGCTGGGCTATCATAAAAAAATAAAACAATTGTTACGAATTTTGCAAACATCCTTCTTTTATATAAAATTTTTTATATTTTTCCGACTCGGTTATATAAAAAAAGATACCAAAAACAGATAAAATTAAAAATGCATTTATTCAAACTGCATTTATTCATTTAATTATGAATACTTAGGATGTGTTCATAAGCTACAGCTACGAAAACGAAAATCATTAAACATTCATTAACATAAAAAAAAAGTGAACGGATAAAAATGCATTCTAGCAGATGAAAAAAAAAATATGTTTCAAACAGTGAAGAAAAAAAGTCGTCCAAGAAATTTGCAAAAAAAAATAACTAAAAAATAATAATAATAATAACGTTCTCTATGTCACATACTAATAGTAGCAAGTGAATATTTACACGGGAACTATTGGTGAATACAACTGTAAATTATGTTGTAGAGCAAAATTGCAAAGCCTTCAATCAAAATCCATGTTTCATGACATCTGTCATTTGTTTTGACAGATTTTTAAATTTGTAGGCTAACCTAACTATTACGAATCATTAATATTTTTCTAATTTCCTCCACTTATTTAAATAGATTGTTTTAATTCAGTTGAAAATCAGCTCATTGAAAAAAATAAGATGGAAAAAAAAGGATCGAATTGCCATTGTAACGTCTCTGCTTATACTAGACCTATAACGGCTTCTAGAAGAGGCCCACTTTCAGGTTTATGGGAACACTTCAATTTTTATTTACAAGCATTATATATATGTATATACAGAACTCTAATTATTATAATTTTACAAAGAATGAAAAATAAATAATTAAACTTGATTCACAAATGCAGTCCAAGTAGGGATGGAAATCCAAGAATGGAGATTTTCAGAGTTCTCAAACCTACGACGAATCTAAACACCTAGACTGCAGCAGACCTTAACTATCACACGGCGTGATACTTCTTGTCGTCTCGTCGCAGAACCCCTTTTCTTCGTCAAAACCTTCCTTTAAGCAAATCCGTCAAAGGGGAAGGATCAGCTCCCTCACTTCCCGGACATTTCTCACCCCGTGATATATCACCCATCACTATGGAACAACTCATGTTGTAGTCCATATTCCATCTGTAACTGCTTTGACCTGTGAAGATCGCATAGACCAGGGGTCGGCAACCTGTGGCTCGCGAGCCCACATGCGGCTCTTTGCATGTGAAGCTGCGGCTCTTTAGTTCCATACGCAAATATTATTTATTTTATAAAAAAAAAACATTTAAAAATATAATTAAATAATTTACTGTTAATAATTGAATATAATTAAAAGTAAAGCAAGAAGCCAACTAACAAATGAAAGTATAGAGTTGTGTTTGAAACTTAAAACAACAAGTTATGAGCCAAATTTATCCAAACTTTCTAAAACTTTCCAACTTTATCAAACTTTCCAACGCTCCCATTGAATTTGTTTGCTCAAATGTATGTTATTGTTTTTTTTTTTTATTTTAAGTACAAGTTACATTGTTTAGAGAAGTTTAAATTTTCTACTTGAATAACCATGCAAAGCCATCGCTCCCATTGAATTTGTTTGCTCAATTGTTTGTTATTGAAGCACTAGTTAGTGTTGTAAGTAAATGTTTAATTGTTTTAATTTTTTACTTAAATAAGTAATTATTTAATAATGCCATATATATATTATCTAATTTGTTGTGAAAACACTACTTATATATGAATAAATAGATATTTTTTTTTCTTATGAATAAATAGATTAGTTCTTTTATCAAAAAAATTTATTTATGCGAGTACTATTTATTGTTGGCAAGAAAATTGTGGCTCTTTAAAAACTTTGAAATTTTGTAAATTCTGATTTTGGCTCTTCCGACTCAAAAAGTTGCCGACCCTGGCATAGACAATCGATAATTTCTTAGAACCATGAGTGTCATGGATAATAAGGTCTCATTACCCATGACACTGAATACTACTATCAGATTTGAGTGACAGGCTGTTCTCATTAGTACAAAACACTAACTGCATGTAATATAACTACCCACAACACTGCTTATCTGCTGTCAAATTTAAGTGCTAGGTTGTTATTATGTACCTATATTCCTCTCTCCTGGGAATGGAATGCTACAACTCTTTCCGTGGAAAAAATGATACACCATTCTCCAGTTCTTGATGCATCAAAAGAAAAACAAAAAGTTGCTTAAAGGTGCAATTACGTTAGTTGGAAAACAATTTAAGTGCAAAAGAATGACCCTGTCAAGAATTTGGAAATTTGCTTCCAAAAATAATTAAGGTGAATCTTATGCTAATGTTGTTTCTTTGAAAAAGCAAACTGTGGACGTAAATGCAAATATTATGGAGAAAAACTTAGAAATATTTCTCTTAGCAAAAGGAGCACCATAAGATCAGCAGCTCGCGGCCTTGAAAGTTCGCAAATCTACATTATCCCGAATTAAAAAAAAGGAAAATTTATAAAATGTGGAAATCCACGCATATAGGGGCAGCAAAGCTTCGCAGCCAAGGGGTCCTACCTATAAGTTTAAAATGCAATAATGAAATTATTGAAAATTCCAGAAAATATCTGAAGACCTCAAAATAAAAATGAGTATTATTTTTTAAGTTAAATTTGATCTAGGTTTTTTTTTTTTGATAAATTTTGCTTTTTTATATTTTTCTTTTGCTACTACTATTATGGGACTGAGTGAGTAATAATAATAATAATAAATAAAATAAAATAAAGTAAAATAGATAAATGAATAAAAAGTTGTAATATCTTTGAAGATAGTTTTTATTAGGAATGCGTACCGTCAGAATGTGCCTATATGTAGATAGGTTCTTACGGCAGGTAACAAGTTAATGGAAAAATTCAACGCATTAGATGATTAATCTTTTAAAAGTTCAATAAATTGTTACATTATTTTATCAAATTTATATCCCAGATGGGCAATCTAGCTTAAATTTCGTAATATATATCTTCCTTTCATCGACGCAAATGCCAGATGCTAGGCCAAGGCTGTCTGCCTACTGGAAGATTAAGAGACAGCTGTTTTCTTTTTACGGGGTAGGGATTGTCAAACTTACGCCCAACGTTCTACAGTCATAGACCAAGACCTTTCACACCTACTAGGCCTGGACCTAATGTTTAAAGTGGATTCAGAACCACTAGAAACATACATGGCGTTTCCTAGACTCGAACACGAATCCTGTGGCACCGAGCTCACTTGGTCACTGTGGTCATCCCTCATCAGGAGCCGGTAATATTTGTACCCTTACAATACATATTAGGCGTATTTTCAAGAAATGAAAACAATTATCTCCATCAACAAAAGTAATAAAAAAGATTTTATCTAATGAAATAATTAAAAATACCATATTACTTTTATTATAATATTAATCATCTGAAGTTTAAATATTAACATTATTACTGCTTGGAATATTTACTTTTTATATGTAAACAAATATTGAATCTATTGATGTTGTAAAAATTCAAACAAGTATTCAACAGATGCTGATAAGTAAAAAAGGGAGTATTCTAGAATTTTTGTTGGCTATCTTTGAAAAAAATGTTGTTTTTTGTTTTCTTTTTTACTAATAAATTTTTTTAAAATCTCGATGCTTTTAGTTTTTACATCGATCGGTTTTGATGATGCTAAGATTATAATTACTAAAAATATAGTCATATCATTATCAGTTGAAATGAATACTGATATTTAAGAATATTTCCTACACAAATAACTGAAATAAATGATCATATTTAAGAAGAATTTTTCCTTTGAAACCTCTTCGCTGTTCAGTTTTTTAACTTGGTAAATACTTTAGTGTTTAAATGTTTGAAAGGACGTACGTGTAATGGTGTGCTATTACGTAAAATGCTATATGAGTAATTCTTGCTGCAGCAGTAAATCTATGTAGATCTTGTGCAGTTTATGGAGTCTTCTAATGGAATTTCTAACGACTTTTGTAATTGATTCTTCTGTCTTTGTCATCATTAAAGTAAGATAAATATTTTAGTATCTATGCTAATATCTAAATACTAAGATTTTTTTCATGATGCCAGTACTTAAAACAGGATTCTTATTATTTACATTCTTTTCTCCAAAGATATGCAGTAATTTGATTAAGAATAAATAAATGTTTTATGGCAACCATCTGACGTAAATTTAAAAAAATCACGCATGAAATTAAAAATGCATAGAACAATAGTAATAAGAACTATTAGAAAAATTCATAAGTTTCGATTTTTAATACGTACATTTTATTATAAAAAGAAATTATATAGAAGAACTTACATTTTACCTCATAAAAATATATTTTATACCAAAAGAAATTTCGAATATTAATTCATACATTTTACTTTCTGACATCAAATCTTGTAAATATTATTTTAGATTAAATAATAATCTTGTCAAGATTAATTTTATTATCAAGTTATTTTCACATGATCTTGATGATGACATATATATCATATCGATATGATGACATAAGACATATATATATCATGAGATATGAGGACATATGACATATATATCATATCTAATGGCATATATTTCATATTGATATCGATGACATTAGATTTTGCGTGTTTAATATCTTGAAAATGCGAGAAACTATCAAATTTTAATTATTTGCTTTTATTAATCTTGCGATACCTTAACACCTTTCGTTATAGTTACGAGCATAGGAAAATATAAATAAATTTTTAATTATTTTTATATTTAATGTTATATAATTGAACTTGATCCCGGTTCGTTTTCCGTATTCGTAGTTTTAATATAACTAATTGCAATTGTTATTTAACCATGTAAAGGAAATTCCCTTTAGAGGGCTCATTAGCGGGACATTTTCCCCCATCAATTGTATGAAACTTTGCACACTTTGTTAAAAAAATGGATATGTACTACAATTCTAGACGATAAAAAATAATTAAGTATTTCAAATACATAAAATTAGCATAATATAGATAACATTACATAAAAATATGAGTATCACAATTATAGATTTCAATAATATAATAACGAAAGTAATGTTTTGATAATAATTATAATAAAGAAAGTTTTTTAATTTCTGTGGCTGTTTCCCGTAGCAGTCACTGTTTTCTGAAGCAAAGTTAATGGCGAGTGTGATAACATATATAACAGTACGCATTGATACTCAGGCTGTCCGGTGGGAGCTTTCTGGTTTTCACCCCATACGACAAGCAAATGGCGTGACTCGGATTAAGATGACACCCAGACTTTTACATAGGTACTTAAAGCATTAAAAAACTGTAAGATTGTTGTTGTTATGGCAATCCCCTCAACGTCTGGCAACATGGGTCGGATACCCAATGAGTAGTCTAGTGGATGGGTGGAAAAGGGACATAACTTTAGTGATGGAGCACCTGCAGGTAGAAGTCTGACTTACTTCATTCTTCTTCTTCAGCGACTCGTAACTATCTTCCGGGAGACTTTTAGGGATAACTAAACCGCATTTGCTTATCGTAATATTAGAAAACTGGGGAAAACCCCATCAGGTAGTCTGATGAACGAGGCAAGATATTCAACATTACAAATGCCATCTCGTTTCCTAGTTTTTGAAACAGTGTCTACAACTAAATGACGAACATTTATAGTTTAAAATGACGAACATTTAGTTTGCCTTAAAATAAAATCTGAAATTCTCTAACAGAAATTATCCAGTATTTTAAATAAATGAATAAATATGGTCATCTTGGTTATAATATATTTGTAAAGTACTTTAATAAGCAAAAATTTCCTATGTGTAATTTTTTTTTACTGTATGCGCCGACAAAGGTATCGACAAACACTTGGTTATAAGAGAGTAGCATTTTTACGCCGTGCAATTCAATGATGACCCGAATTCATTTTTATCTATCATTTCTTTTGAAGGTCCCTGTGATACATGATGGATTATGTTTCAATTGTATATTGTTAGTGATAATCAAATTCTACAATAAAAATGTTTTCCATTTATTAAAGACATATGAATTTTTAATAAGTTGTTTTATATCTATAAAACAGCATACTAAAAATTCATATACTACATTATTAAATGGAGCTAATTTTGCCGGATATTGGCAAATGGAACCAATTTTGCTTATGAGTGAATTGGTTAAAAATAACCTTCAAAGTTTTACACATTTTCCAGATTGAATTTCTCTCGATATTTGACATTTTTTTTTGTGAATTTATAAAAATAACTCCGTTCTACGATTTTTGAAAGTAAACATTTTAATGAGATATTTTTATTAGTTTTTCTTTTTCAGAATCTAAAAATTAAAGGTAACGGACACAAATCATTTCATTTTTACAGAAATTATAAAACAGCAGATATCTTTAAATATTAAATTAATAAATTTTTACATAATAAACAGGGAGATTATAATGAAAAACTTTTTGTATTCCCTTATGTAAAACAAAAATATAATTTATGTTACCTGGATGCCAACATGGAAATATTAAAGTTAATCGAAAATTATGGTAATATCTTTTTGATTGTTGCAAATTGAAATTATTAAGGGCAGTTATACAAATGCATGCATAATATTAAATTTAAATATGTGTGCTTAAAAATAACACGTTGAAAAATTATCAATTTATATGTTTCCGTAACAAATTCCCATTCTCTGATTTTAACTATATCACTAATTCACAAAAATTGTTCAAAACGAAAAAAATCAATAAATTTATTGATACATGATTTTAGAAACATAACAAAGGTCGATCAGGTATTTTAATGTTTAATAAATATTAAATATTACATTAAAAAAAATTATGGTAGCAAATTGTTTTTTTTATAGTAGTATATCATTTTTGAAAAAAAGGTAAAATAAAAAATAAATAAAAAAAAAAAACTTCAATAGATTTGTATAGATATTAGATATAACTATAAATGAATATATTTGTTATCAACTTATTAAGAATCTATTATTAAAACTCATTTGGATTCACGTGAATGAAATTTGAAATTTTGGAAAAATTTTGATTTCATTTGAAAAAATTGGAATTGGAATTCCATAAATTGCGCTTAGAAAATGATGGATTTCTCCAAAAATAATAATCTAATTAACAAATTTGTATGAAAAGAATATGAGGTGGTTATATATGAAACAATTCAGGTGTTATTTTTCAATACAATTTACTTCACCTGAAAAAAAGTTAAAACTTTGTGATGATTGCAACATAATCTTGTATTGACAATGTGAACGGATTAGTTGGCTTTCCCCAGTGTACTTTAATACCCAATGTGATGCAGAAGAATTCTTCCTACTTTTAATTATATTCGTATTCGTAATTTATTAGTCGACTTTCCCCAACCATCCAATAGTGCCAAAGAAAATGAAGAAAATTATCAGAATGACAAAAATGGTCTTATTTATAATTTTTAAAATGCGTTAGGTCGAGGTTCAATCCGCTGGCCGACTTGTTGTAGACACTGTTTCAAAAGCTAGAAGATTTGTGATATTTAGCATCTTGTCTGGTCAGTCAGACTATCTGGTTGAGGTTTTCCTGGTTTTCTCCCATACGATAAGCAAACTGAGGTAGTTCCCCCTAAAAGTCCCCCAGGAAGACACTGCCCTCTTTCTTCAGCCGCCCGGAGACTTCTACCTACAGGTGCTCTATCACAACAGAAGCTACTTCTACACCAACCATGAGTAGACTACACTTATAATGTCAGACCCGCGCTGCAGGACACTGAGGATAAGTTCCAGAGTCGTACAACACACAATCGTAGTTCTTTCACAATCAGAATATTATTTGTTAAAACATTATACATACGTACACAATTTAATATGACCCATGGGTTGTCCGATCTGATCTGCAGGACACTGAGAATGAATCACACAGTCATAACACTCAAATGTAGTTTTTCACAATCAGAATACTATTTGTTAAAACATTATACATATACAATTTACTATGACTAATCTATAGATTTTGCAATTTAAATTTATGAATGAGTTATGACAAATGAACAACTTGGGACATTCTGTATTAATGCAAATGAATACATATATTGCAGCATCCATTAAGTCCCTGATAATCATTGTAGAGTTCTGATTCAGCAGGTTTCCTTGCATTACATTCGTGGAAAAAGAAAGGGATTCCCAACATCCACCGTCTCCCTGGAAAGTTACTTAAGAATTCGCGCATGCATATTTCGAAAATTTCACGGATGATCATTAATAAAAATGTTTCGAATAAAGCAACTTGAGTAATCGATGATGAAGATGTGGATCGTAGCCTGAAGCAGGAATATCTTTTTTTATGTGTTCTAAATTGTTCGAAACTGAGATAATTAGTCACGCAAAACAGAAAACTGCAGACTAGCACTTGTGCAAGACCACATTTTGTGATAAAGAATTCCACTTCGGAAGGTTGCACTTAAGCAGCTAATTGCGGCTTTATTTTGATGGCGTAAAAGTTTCAAGTGCTACTGGGCCTTTTTTTCTTCTTCGTACAGAGAATTCTTTTGAAATTATGTAGATTTTTTTTTGTGGAAGGATAAAATTAAAGTTTTTTTTTTCTAAGGGTATTGTAAAATATTTTTAAATTTTTATTACAATAGATCACAGAAGATATTTAGTGAAAAATTGACTAACTATATTGATATAATAATAAAATTCTTCGTACTTGGTATTATTTACATGTGAATGAATTGATAAAACCAGATATACAGATGGATATTTTTGAATATAAGTATATACACAGTTCCAGTCACATTAATGTGACCACCACCTACTTTCGACGTCAACGTGAAATAACCAATCACAAAGGCAGGTGGCAGCACATTGCTGTGGAGTGTATATAATATAATCGTCCTATAATCGTTATAATATAATCGTATATATGGAGTGTATATAATCGTTTCACCGTTGGCATAATGCAGAAACGTAGCGATATATCCGACGTCCAAAAGGGCATGATTATTGTCTTTTGGGCCATTTCGGAAACGGCTAATTTTGTGAACTGTTCGCTTTCCACCATGATAAAAGTATGCCATGCATGGCAAAAATGGCACTATCCAAAATCAGCTGCGTGGCACATGTAGTGCACCACGGGCTATAGATGACAGAGGCGAACGAAGGCTACGGAGATGCGTTCGGGCGAATAGACGGGCAACTGTTGAGTAAACTGACCGCCCAGATGAACCAAGGGGCTACCAAGAACGTATCCTCAACAAAGGTTCGGCGAACGTTGCTGCGCATGGGCCTCCGCAGCAGACGCCTGGTTAATGCACCTATGCTGACTGCTGTTCATCGATGACGAAGGCTGGAATTTGCACGCCAGTACCGAAACAGGACGTCCACAGAGTGGCGACAGGTGGCTTTTTCCGATGAATCACGTTTTATGCTCCATCGGACATATGGATGTTGGCGTATACAGCGTGAAACGTCTGAAAGCAAACACCCTGCAACAATTGTCGGAAGGATTCAAGCTGGAGGAGGGAGCATTATGGTTGGGGAATGTTTTCCTGGCATTCACTGGGTCCACTCATCATTGGGGAAGGCACGATGGACCAGCACAAGTACGCATCTGTCCTTGCGGACCATGTACCCCCTACATGGAATTATTTTTCCTCAGAATGATGGCATCTATCAGAAGGACAATGCGAAGGACAATACAGCTCGCAGTGTATGTGCGTGGTTCGAAGAGCACCATGATGAGTTTACCGTACTCCCCTGTCCAGCAAACTCACTGGATTTAAACACAATCGAGAATCTGTGGGACCACCTCGATCGGGTTGTTCGCGCCATGGATCCTCAACCGCGTAATCTAGCGCAGCTGGCCACGGCACTCGGCATGGCTTAACATTCCAGTGGACACCTTCAGAAACCTAATTGATTCTCTTCCTGCACGTCTCGCAGCGGTCCGCTTTGCCAAAGGTGGTTTTATTCTGGCTTTTGACAGGTGGTCACATCAATGTGACTGGACTGTGTATTTATAGCAATGATTTAATACACGGTATTCATTGGCCAATTTTGATTTTGTCAGTTTTAATGCATGTATTGCTTGTTTGAATGCATGTATTTTGAATGCGTTATGCATGCATCCATAGTTGCTTGAAACTATTTTAGTTCGTATGCGTATAAAGTTCGTATTTCAAGATATACTACAGGTTCTACAGGTTTCGTGTTCGATTCCCAGCAGTGCTATAAATATTTGTAGTGGTTCGGAATCCCTTTAAAACCGGTCTAATATGATCGTAGAGAGTTGTCTTAAGGTTTAGTCATTCTTCTGCCCTCGTAGTTCCTCGCTAAAGTGTAGCTGCTATTACCCTATTATCCTTAGCCATGGTCCAGTCACCTGCGACGGGGTCTTCTGAATCTGGTATAGGTATTCTTGCAACAGGGGATTAGTAACAACAACAGGAACATTATTTCGTTTTTATTTGAATTGCAGAAAATTTGAGGAGCAATATTTATTATATTCTAGACTGAATAATTTTATCTATTTGAGACCATTTCTGTTTCGAAAATTTTTTTATCAATCATGTATTTCTCATTTGATAACTTATTCTCTAGAACTTAAAGCATCCTGATGGCCAATTGGCTAGCGTTCTAGATTTTGGCTCCATGGGTTTAAGATTCGAGGCATGGCGGTGGCATGGGTGTTTGTTAGTGTTCGGATTCGACGCTAAACTGTAGATCCCAGTCTAATTAACCCAAAGTGTGCAAAAATTGACGGTTGAGCGACAAATCAAACCAAATCTAGAACTTAAGATATTCGAATAATTTCAGCAATGCAGCAAATAAACAAGACATTCCTATAATTTCATACTTTTATCACTTCTATTTCAAGAAATTATTTTCTTTCAGGTATTTAAATATTACTGGTCTTTTACACAGTTACAATGAGTGGAGATACAAAAAAATTATCACAACTCCTCAATGAAAAAATGAATGCACCTTTCGCTTTTCTATTGCTTGATAAATAAAATTCCATCTTTTAGTGTTTAAAATATTTATTTATTTGATTTTTTTTAATAATATTAATTCTTACTTTCTTTAAAGTTACAATTTAAGTTTCTAGACAGAGACGTATGTGAATGTTTCACATATTGCTCATTACGGGTTTTAGTCAAGTAAATTTTTATAAGAACTTGACTATCCTTATATAATAAGAAGTAATTCAAGTAGATGAAGAACATAATAAAATATTTAAGCCATTGTTATTTATAAATAACCAGTCAAAGAGCTGGTTATTAATAAAAATAAAACAAAATGGAAACATAATGTTATTAATGATTATGTTACTTGGAACCATTAATAATATTTTTTTTTATTACCAACGACAGGCTACAATAAGTAATAAAATAAAAAAAAAAAGAACACAAAGAACATGAAAACAATAACGAGAATCGAAAAAATCACATAGTGACATGTTTAGCCCATAAGGGGCCTAGCCTCCCAGTAACGACCATACACAGTAGAGTAAACAAGTGCAAGGCATACAGGAAGGTGAGACGAATCCATGTCTCTCAAGACTGCAGGCATGCACTTTGGGCCCGCAAATATTTCCACACGAAAAGATGATTGTCCATACAATCATGGTCCCAGGAGTCTGAAAAGGGCATCAGCCCTAAACCTGGGCTGATCAGGGATGTTTAAAAATAAAGTTAAACCAGGCCCTAGATGAGCTGCCCTATAGATCTTCAGACAGAGTGTTCGAAAAAGTCTCATCATCTGTTTCATAGTGAAAAAGAGATATCTCTACAAAAGGCCTGGGAGAGAGCCGCTCCTTGTGCAGAATCCGCCTATGGTCACCAAAAGATCCCACAATGGCCTGAAATCCACTGCAAAATGATATGCCTTGCCTTTTGAGACAAGATCTTCAAGACAAGACCATTAATAATATTACGAGCGGCATTTTTTAGAATGACCATTTTTTAAATCGTAATCTTTCATCAATAAGCACTTTTGTATCCTTTCTTAAATCCTTGGCATAGAAATCCGCTGACTGGGAATTCACCAGTCCATCACCCGTCTTCTGGAAAAGGAAAAATAAACAGAACTATAAGTGAATGATGAAACAATTCCGATGGGAAATTTTGAATCTGGATCCCAAGGACAGCCATCTTTCACACATTATAGGAAGTCCAACAATTCATGGCATATAATTCTCGATTAATTTCTCCTTTAACATGCTCTTTTGCTTAGAAAAAGGAATCTTCTTTTCACATTTTAGAGAGGGGTAAGCTTTTTATATTAAGGCAGTTATTGTTCCTCATTGTCATATACAGTTCAACGTTACTTAACTTACGATTGTGCTGTATCGTTCGCACAAAAATGTGGGCCTCTACAAATGCGAAAAAGGGTTTTAACTGTGGTGTACCGCTTTACCTGGAGAGTTTTTGGGAGAACATTCCAGGGATATTCCAATCCTTATGGATTGGTAACTCCGAAGGTGTGGTGTTAGGTTGGCTATTGAACTTGAAAATATTTCGTGAAAAATAAAAAGTTCGCATTATTTTATCATTTATCGATTTTTTTCTAATGCAGCTGGCAAATAGACCGTGATCTTTTTACCATAAGTGCTGCACCGACGTTACTCACTTTGCACTACCCAGGGGGCGCGTGTAATATGAAGATAAGCCACGGACGCGGAGCAACAATGCCCCCGCAACGCTCTACGATCCTATTAGGACCGGCAACTACGGTTTAAAGTGGATTCCGAACCATTACAAACACCCATGTCAAGCCGGGATTTGAACCCGATACCTGTGGTACCGAGCGCCAGAGCGCTAGCCAATCGGCCGTCAGGCCCTCATTTATCAAATCAATGATGTAGTGTTGTGGGTTGGAGCAAATCTGCATTGTAACTGGGTATGGTTGGGTTGAGACTTGAGACACAGATTTGAGAACACACAATTTTACACACATTATTTTACATTTTATTTACACACAATTAATTACAGACAATATTTAACACATTTTAATACATATAATTAAAGATATTAAAGATATAATTAAAGATTCCATTTCTAAGCCGAAAATAAAGATACTCAGGTACGCGTTGGATGCACGAAATGTACTTCCTCTACGGATGGGAGTCTGTAGGCCAACTATTATTCATGTTGCGTTGAATTTATTTCATCTCGGGATGAGAGATTACAAACTAACGTTTCTCAACAGAAGTGCAAGATAGCGCTGTACTAAACGTTTCCTAACAGAAATGCATGATTGTATTGTACTAAATGTTTCCTAACAGAAATGCATGATTGCGCTGTACTAAACGTTTCCTAACAGAAATGCATGATTGCGCTGTAGAAAACTCTTCTTGCGCTGTACAAAAACTTTATACTCTTTTTGTACAAAAAACGTTTCTCAGAAATGCATGATTGCGTTGTACTAAACGTTTCTCAACAGAAGTGCATGATTGCGCTATACTAAACGTTTCCTAACAGAAATGCATGATTGCGCTGTACTAAAGTCTCGCTACATGCCTATTGAGTCTATTGCCTACTGACGAACGCCAAAAGGTGGGAGCTCTTGCAGTGCGTAGGAGGAAGGATACAATAATTTTTTTAATATGTCCTTTGCATTTAAGTTTTAGGGTTATTAATTTCAAATAAATATTTTCTTACACAAAAATATAAGACAGAATATGACTTTAGTTATCATAAACTATGGAAAAGAAACAAATATTTATTCTCTACTTATTACGAAAGTTTCAAAACATAACTACATTATGAATCGTGTTCCCTGATTGTCAATTTTATAGCAAAGCAAAAACATTGGAAGCTATAAAGTGAGAAATTCTACAATTCAAGAATTTCAAACATTATCTAAGAATGGAGTGCAATTTTGATTCTATTTTATTCGATTCTTTGGAACACCCCAGGACAAGTAAGAATTAATCCTTCTGCCATCAAAAGAGTCTGAACAAATGAGTAAAGATAATATTTACCATTTAAACGTATTTTTGCACAATTTGAATGCGTAGTATGTTCAGATTTCACCTGCAATTTTAATTATATTATGCTTTTACTTTTATTCTATATTTAATAATTCGAACTGTCAAATAATTTTGAGATAAAATCAATTTTAATAAAAGGTGTGCTTACAACTTTTTAATATTTGTTAAAATAGTATATTTTGTAGATGCGTTAACCAGTTGAAAAGTTAATACAACAAGAAAGACAAAATTCCTTCCATTTAAATGTTCATTTAAAATTATTCAGGGTTTATTAGAAACTTTTACGAATCTTGTTATAAATTCTTTTACTTTGAATTTTTTTTTGCAATTAAACTAATTAATATTAAAAGATCAAGAAAAATAAATTTATAATTAAAAATCATGAAAACTTGTATTGCAGGCAATTTACTGTTTTTAAAAATATTTAACATTATTATTGTGGGAATATTTTTTATCATTTTCATTGAAGATTGATGAAAGCAGACTTGTTGTTGTGATTTAAATTACTTGTGAAGAGATACATTAATAATAATTTGGCACTATTGTTGCGTCATTGTCAGTTAAATTGTTCCCAGTCAATAAAAAAGAAACCTATTCTACAAATATTTTATGGAATATTTTATGTTTGGCATTTTATTTATTTTAAAGTGTTTTACATATATTTAATATAAGTATAATCCAATTTTAATTTTAATTCTTTTGATATATTAAAATAACAAAATATAAAATTAATATTTGTGAAAGGATGCGTGAATAATAATTTGTTAATAAATTCTATTGTGGTGTCATTTCCAGTTAAATTGCTCTCAGTCAATAAAAAGTAAATCTATTCTACAAGTATTTTGTATCAATACCTTATATTAACAATTTTTATTTGTTATTAAAAAAAATTATATATATTTAAAATAAGTATACTCCAATTTAAATTTTAATTCTTTCGATATATTAAAATAATAATAAATATAAAATTAATATTTGTGAAAGGATGCATTAATAATAATTTGGCACTATTGCTGCGTCATTTTCGGTTAAAATGTTCCCAGTCAATAAAAAGGAAACTTACTCTACAAGCATTTTGTGTTAATACATTATATTTACACTTTTTATTTATTTAAAAACCTGATTTTATATATATATTTAACCTAAGTAAATTTTAGTTTTTAATAGTAAATTTAAATTTTAGTTCCTTCGGCATATTACAATAAAAATAAAATATAAAGTTATTATTTTGAAAAGACATTTTAGATATAAATAGATAGTGTTTCTGAACAATATGTTTTATTTTAAAGTTTTATTCTTTATGCAGTTCTAGGAATAAATTTTCTTCGACATTCTCTTTTACCTGTATTTTAAAGTAAATTTTTAATCGTTTCTTACGCAATATGAATTCTTTATGCTGCACATACTTTTCTAAAATAACTTATCGAAAAAAATGTGCAGTGTTTCTTGTTGATTATTAATGAAATCATTTTTTTCTTTGTTTTTGTGAAAGAAACATTTAAAAGGTGGGCTGAAATGTTCGTAGGCTGACACATAGATGGCGTGACTAGTATTAAATCCATATGATTTTTAGTAAGCCCTAACCTTCAAAAGACACATGTATGACACATTTTGTTAGTTTGAAAAAAATGGATAAAAAGGAATTTCGTGTGTTAATAAAGCATTGCTTTTGGCGAGAAAAATACTATTGAAGCCAAGGCTTGGCTTGATGAACATTATTTGGACTTTTCACCAGGAAAATCAACCGTAGAGAAGTGGTTTGCTAAATTTAAACGAGGCGAAATGAGCACCGAGGACGATGCACACAGTGGATGCCTCAAAGAGGCTGTTACCGACGAAAACATCAAAAAGTCCACAAAATAATTTCTGATAACCGTAAAGTGAAGTTGACTGAGATAACTGAGACCCTAAAGATATCAAAGGAACGTGTTGGACATATCGTGAATGAATATTTGATATGCGAAAGCTCTGTTCAAAGTGGGTGCCGCGTGAGCTCACAATCGACCCAAAACAACAACGAATTGATGATTCTAAGCAGTGTTTGTGGCTGTTCAATCGTAATAAACCCGAATTTTTGTGTCGATATGTGACAATGGATGAAACATACAGTCTGAGTAAAAACTTTAAGGCCAGTAAAAATTTTTGAGAAAATGTAAAATGAAATAAAAGGGATTCAAATAATATTAATTATTAAAGTTCATTGATAAGAAATAAATGATATAAACATAATTTGTAAATACATAATTATGAGAAACATGTGGTTATTTACAAAGTTAGTATTTCTGCCTGAGTAAAAACTTTAAGGCCATCAGTCATTTTTTAAAAATAAATATAATATAATCATGTAATTACCGTTGCAACTACTAGCTTGTGACAACGCTGCAATTTTCATATTTGTCATACGTTTCTTCGAAGTATTGGTGATATTTGTGAAGATGGCGAAGGGTAAGAAGTTAACTGATCGTGAAAGAGGACAGATCGAAGTTTTGTCTTCAACAGGAATGTGTAGTCGTGCATATTGCGATAAAAAGATAGGAAGATCAAAGACTGTAGTCAACAATTTTTTAAAATTGAAAGACAATTATGGTAAGGAGAATACTGGGGGAAGACCTAAAGCTTTGTCCTTGCGTGATGAAAGAAGAGTTTGCCAATTTGCATCTACTGGAAAGTACTCAACCAGGAAACTGATTCCGACGACAGGTTTAAAAGTTTGTCAAAAAACGATTTATAGCACAATTAGAAGGTCTGGAAGGTACACTTATACAGCAAACTTGACTAAACCTCAGTTACTGCAGAGACACAAAATAGAGCGTTTGAACTTTGGCCAGAAAGTCATGACCTGGGACAACCAATGAATAGAAATTATTTTTTCTGACGAAAAAAAAATGAAATTTGGATGGACCAGATGGCTGGAATTTCTACTGGCATGATATAAGAAATGAAAAAGAAATATTCTCCAAGCGCCAATTAGGTGGAGGGTCTGTCATGACTTGGGGCTGTTTTTCTTACAATGGTGTGGGCTCAATTGCATTCGTTTCAGGTAGAATGAATTCACAAGGATACCAAAATGTCCTAACAAATCATCTTTTGCCAAATGCTGAATGTCTTGCTGGAGAAAATTGGAAATATCAGCAAGACAATGCACCGATCCATACGAGTTAACAGCACAAAAAAATTGGTTCCAAGTCAACAATGTTGAAACTGTGAAATGGCCAGCTAGATCACCTGACCGCAACCCAATCGAGAACCTTTGGGCTGACTTAGCAAGAAGAGTTTATGCAAATGGGAGACATTTTACATCAACAACAGAGCTGAAATCTACTATCGAAGATGAACGGTATAAAACCGACCCCACCCTTTGTCAAAAACTCATTTCATCCATGAAAACAAGAATATTTGAAATAATTCGAAGTAATGGCTCCTACACAACCTTCTAAGAATTTGTAATTTTTTTCTTATATGTTATTTTCTATGTTGGCCTTAAAGTTTTTACTCAGGCTCAAATATTCTTATATGTGTTCTGTAATATTTTCTAATAATAAAATATTTGCAAATTAATTTTTCAACTTTTTTTTACTTTTATTTAAGCTCAATAATTATCAATCAAATGGTATTTTAATTCCTTAGTTTAAATGTTTCCATTTTCTCAAAAATGTCTACTGGCCTTAAAGTTTTTACTCAGACTGTAACTCCAACATTTCACACCGGAGTCCAATCGACAGTCAGCCGTATGGACTGCACGTGATGAAAACTAAAAATGCTATAACTGCACTAAAAATGCTATAACTCACATACTAATAATGGAGCAGCTGTCAAATTTATACACGTGTCTTTTGAAGGTTAGGGCTAACTAAGAATCATATGGATTTAATACTAATAGCGCCATCTATGTGTCATTCTACGAACGTTTCAGCCCACCTGTTATAATAAAAATATGGTAGGAAATAGGTAAGGTCTCATGATTTATACTATTGTAATATATTGAGAAATATTTGAGAGAATCAGAAATAGAAAAAAAAAAAAAGAGGTTTCATTTTTTTCTCAATGTCTTCAATTATCGTTTTATTTAACTCAGACTAATATAGGTTTAAACAGAACTCAGTAAATATCAAAGTAATTAATTCTGAGTTCAGATTACAACTTTTCTTAGATTACAATGAAAAACAGATGCTTACTTCTTAGATTATAATGAAAATGATATATTTATTTCAATGCATAACAGATTCTAGAAATGAAACATAACTATTTTTAAAAAATAATGATACCTTGTTTTTGAAGAGGATATATTGTTTTTTCATGTAAGAAATTAACTGTGGAGTTTCATATTAAAAGAGAAGGAAATTTTATACTTCTGTTTAGTTATTAGTAAAGTAAATATATCTTTTTGTGAAAATTCAATCAATATGTTTAAAATTATGTTATAAGTTATTAATTAAGTGACTTAATAATTTTACAAATTATTTTGATGATATATCTCATGTGGCTAATTAAAATCAAGATGATTAACTAATTTGCCTATTCATGCATATTTTAGAGATTATATGAAACAAATTAGATTTTTTTATTTAGAAGAAAAAAATTGTTCAAATTAGGCAATTAACTATTATTATTTATTTTTTAATTACATACTCTAGTAAGATATATTTCTGACTTTGGAATTGAGTATAATATACATAAATTATTTATTTATAATAGATAATATAAGAAGTTTTAATAGAACACATCAAGATAATTGAATTTCCTTGAGAGCAATAAAAAGATTCTCAAAAATTAAAAGAAAAAATATTAATCAAGTTACAAAAGTTAGCTAAATAACATAATTAAAAATTAATAGAAATGCTTTTAGAATTTTTTTTGTGTGGAACTAACCATAAGATAGCTAATGTGTTTATATCTATAATACACTCATGTCCATAAATTAAGGATAATTCAGAATCACACAGAAATTGAACTCTAAAATAAAAAATTTTACCTGTAAAATTATCACACACATCTTGAAGAAGAATATGCAAATTACAGGAAACCACCAGATGGCGCGAATAGTACGTCACAATGACGAGAGTGTAAGAGAGGGGTATATAAGGAATGGTGGCAAAGAAGTAAAATTGTTCACAAGCGCTTTAAAAAGCCTTTCAGTGCAATAACTGCCTAGTTATGGCACAAAGGAAGCATTTGGATGATTTTTACGTGGTAGAAATATCGGACGACTGGAATGTGGACTTACCCAGCTGGAAGTATCCGAGGAACATGGAATTGCCCAGAGTGTCATCTCCAGGCTTTGGCAACGTTTCAAAGATGATGGTAATGTGAGTAGATGTTACAGCACAGGTCGCCCCCGAGTTACAACGCCGAATGAGGACCGGTATTTAGCAGTTACTGCCAAAAGAAACAAACGGAGCACAGCAACAGACCTGTCTCGTCAGCTCTCTTCAGCTACCGGTACGACAGTTTCAAGGCAGACCGTGTACAGACGCTTAGGGCACATTGGTCTACATGCTCGTAGGCCTGTCAGATGTGTTCCACTTACCGCAACTCACTGTCGCTTGCGATTAACCTGGAGTAGAGAGCATGCATTGTGGACACCGCAACAGTGGTCGTGTGTGATGTTTTCCGACGAGTCCAGGTTTAGTTTGCAGTCTGATTCTCGCCGGACTTTCATATGGAGAGCGCCAGGTACCCGTTACCACCAAGAGAACACCATTGAACGACACCGTTACGGTGGTGCAGGATGGCTCGTTTGGGAGGAATTATTCTTGGTTCCAGAACTGAACTACATGTTCAGAATGTAACGATGACAGGCCACATCTATCGGGATGTCATTCTGGAACAACATGTACGTTTGTTTCGGGGCGCCATGGGTGCTGAATTTCTGTTTATGGATAACAACGCCCGTCCTCACCGTGCAAACATTGTAGACGAATGCCTTCAATTGAGGATATCACCCGTAGGGATTGGCCATCATACTCAACGGACTTGAATCCAATAGAGTATGTGTGGGATATGCTTGGCCGACGAATTGCAGCCCGGCAACCCTCCCACCTATCAACCGGAACTTCGGAGGGCATTGCTTGATGAGTGGTATAATATTCCCCAAGATCAGATTGATAATTTGATACTCAGCATGCCTAGGCGTCGTAAGGCCTGTATTGCATCGTCCGGGAGACATACTCCATATTAACTATCATACTAACGATGTTATACTGTTTTTTGTAAATGGGTTCTTGAAATTTGCTCCAGGAGTAAAAATCGCAATTTTTATTAATTATGTCAAACATACAGCACCTTTTTGCTCTTTACCTTTTGTTTAATAAATAGACTTTACAAATAAGTCAAATTTGTTTTGCTTCTGTCTCTTTCTTTGCCTGAACTTCATTATCCTTAATTTATGGACATGAGTGTATCTATAGATATAAATACATATCAGAAACAATTAAATAATAAAAAAACTGCTATAAAAGGTTTATATTAATTCAAAGAAATAATTTATTCATTTATTTTTAAGACTACTTAGATTTATAAGCGCAATTAAAATTTTAACTTAAAATTTTCTTTAGAGTATCAAAAACTTATTTAAAAATAACTTAAATTTATAAAAATGATAGTTAAAGTACGATAACACTGATTAAAAAATATTAAAATAAAACATCTCAATAAATAAGTTGTTTCAATAACTTTTATATTTACTATTAAATATTTTCAATATAAATTCTCAGTTGGAAAAAATATTTCTTCAAGTCATTGAATTTAAATTTTCTTTTAAAAATGATTAAATTTATATTTTTAAAATGAGATAACGACATCCCTACTTTCAAACAAATTTCACAGTATTTTTTGAAAAATTAAAATTTTTTTCACGTATTTTCAGCAAAATGTACAATTTTACTATTATATTAACATTACATTGTGTAATATTAAATTAACACGCGATATATATTATATTCGTAATACGGATATATATATTATGTCATAAAGTGACATAAACTACATTTATTTAAACCTACTTAATAATATTGCAGCAATAATAATATATGTAATTATTACAATACAGTATTAATATGCTACAATACTGTATATAGTTACAATAATGTATTATATTATTACAATCCTAATAGATAAAAATAATATTCATACATAAAAAATTAGTTAAATTAACATCCGTATCAGGGTTAATATAACTTTTTATGTATGAATAAAATATATATATATATATATAAATCATTATACCATAAACTGATATCCCCTACATTTATTTAAACCTACATAGTAATATTATACATCATCATTATTACAATATTGTATTATATTAATATAATCTTTAATAATATTCATATATAAGCATATCCGCATGTTAAAATAACATGCAGATATATAATATTTTGAGAACGATACATATATATATATATATATATATATATCATAAATTGATATCATCTGCATTTATTTAAACCTATTTAGTAATATTGCAGCAATAAAATTATACATAATTATTACAATATTGTTACATTATTGCAATCCTTAATAGATAACTAATTATTTATGTATGAATATTTTTTTAATTAACAAGCGGATATATTGTATTCGTGATACGGATATATATAACATTTCATCATAAACTGATATCTACTTTTATTTAAACTTGTTTAGTAATAGTGCAACAATATTATACTTAATTATTACAATGCAGAATTAATAATTACAATACAGCATATAATTAATATACTGTATTACATTATCAAAATCCTTAATAGATAAAATAATATTCATACATAACTAATTAGCTACTTAAACAAGAAAATAATCTATGCGCATGTCCATTTAAATGAAAAAACTTTTTTTTTTTTTTTCCTTGCTACTAAGCAAGTAGCGGATGAACACAAAAACTGTATGGTGTGCTTCTCTTGAGGGCAGTCATGCAGAAAAGAGTTGATTAAATCCTTTCTGTGCTTCTTTTCGTGCTATTCAAAGATTTCTTTTTTCTCAGAAAAGATATAGATTTAATCTAAATAGGAGTATTTCCGAATTATTCATCAATGGTTCCAAAGAGTGATAATCTTAAGATTTAATTATGTTCCAGAAAACATTCTAAATTACCTTTTATCATTCCATTTTTTTTTTTGGGAGGTGGGGATTAGAAATATTATAAGTTGGTTTTAATTTAGTTCAATGAATACCAAGGGAAATAAATGCCAAGAAATCAGAATATGTTTTCTTAATTGATTATTTTTTTTTTCTCATGAATTGTTTCGAGAAAAGATTAGGAAAATAAACTAATTTTCCTATCAAGGAAAATTAGTTTAACTTACTTTTGGGCACACTGTGCCCAAAAAGTAAGACCAATTATTTTTTTTTTTAAATTTATTTTTTATTCATTCTTCCGAATTTATTTCATCGCCTTCAAATTTATTTCATCGTTCTCCGGACACAATGCACTCATGGCAACTTTCTTTCCAATCCTCAATGCATGCTAAAAGTCATCGGCAGGGATGGCCTTCAAAGCGAAAGAGCGATTCAAGATGAATCTCCTCAATTTACTCAAAACAGTGTCCCCGGAGTGGTCTGTTGAGTTTAGGGAATAGCCAGAAGTCGCACGGTGTGAATACGGTGGTTATGGAACGATATGGGTTTCATTTTTGGCGAAAAAGTCACGAAGAATCAATGCAATGTGAGCTGAAGTACCAATCCAGATTTGACGCGTTTGAGGCCCAAAATGGAATTGACCCGATCCTTTTGAAATTCCAACATCATCAGCAAGGTTTCTAATTGTAAAACGACGGTTTGCAAGCACCAAATCTTCGTGGTTTGAGGTTGATGGTCGACCAGAGGGCTCTTCGTCTTCAACGCGTTCTCTGCCTTCTTTGAACTGTTTATACAACTTCTAAATATTTCTTTCCGATAAAGGAATGCTCATCGAATGCCTTCTGCAACATTCTCTACGTTTCCGCAAGCAAAATTGAATGCAAGTTCTTTGTTCAATTAATTCAGACATTTCAAAAATCGCCGGAATCAGTTTTAGCGTCTCACAAAGCCAAGCGTAACTCAAACTCTAATGAATATTTTGATGTCAAATTTCACACAGATATCAAGGACAGTGTCAGCAACATAAAAAGAGAAAAAATTGAAATTCTTTTTTATGTCCCAAGAATTTTAAATTGAAAATTAGTTTTACTTTTTGGACACTTTTACTTTTTGGAGTATATATATTAAATAGAACAGATTAAAAAAGGAACGAATTAAATATTTGGTAATAATATTGAGTTAAGATCACATGTCTTAAAGTACAACAATAACTCTGTTCTCATAAAATATTTTGAAAGAGATATATGTGAAGAAACCTTCTTCATCTCCATTGCCATATGAGTATTTTCATTAAATATTATTTACATAAAATGCCATTGATTTACTATTAATGAGGATATTTTAAATATACAGAGAAATATAATAAGTTCATTTAAAAGATTAAATTTATATTTAAAAAAAAATTATAAATAATGCCCTAATGTAAAACGTTAATCGAATAACTTAATAAAAACAAACGAAACATATTACTTTTTATAACATTAATAATTCAATAAAAATATATTTTATAAACACGTTTTAAACTTTTAAGTTTTTTATTATTTTCAAATCAAATCCTCTCATAGCTTGTTTTAAAATAAATTTTTGTGGAAATGGTTTAAAATTAAGAAACTAAGCACTACTGAAATTTGGGATAATGATAATTGTTTTTAAAACTTAGAATTACAAATAATTATTATGCATATATTATTGTACTTAACAAATTCATAATCTGATCAATATCAATCTGAATTTTTATGACTTAATAAAAAAGTTAGTTGAATATTTTTAATATTTACAATAACAATACAAATTGCATTTGATACAGAACATATACAGATAAATTTATAAATAAAGAATACTCAAAATATTGAAACAAAATATTTAAAATTACTTTTTGTTTTTAGCTGATTAAAAGCAAAAATAAAATCTAATTAATAATAAGATAATGTTTTAAAAAAAATTTGCATTTTTGGAAATTTTTTCTTACAACTAAACATAAACCGAATTAATACATACATAGAATAATGAAGCTGATTAAATTAATTATAAATATATCTTTAGAATATACAAAAAATTGCAAAATTAAAAAAAAAAATTGTAATATTTATCTTATAAGTATAGCTATGTAAATGCATTACCATCTTCCGAAATTATTAATAAGGCCCTGTGTCCAGTACATTAAAAATCAAAACAGAAGTCTTAAAAGCATCACTTTATTTAAAAAAATTTTTTTTTTTAACTTAGAATTAAGATATTTTGTATTGAATTGCTAGTGAAATAACATGAAATAATGTCATAATTACACTTATTTATCTGGATTGAGGCAAGTCTTTTTTACCAAATATTTTATATCATGCAAAATTTTCTGTCATTCGCGTGGAAATGACAGAAAACTTTAATTATTCCTTTGATTTATATCTTTCATTCTTGAATGTTTTATAGTTCAAAAGAAGATGGCGAGTTTAAAACTATGTGAATCGTAGAAGTGACTGACAAAACTGTAAATACGCTTAAAGTTTGCAGTTGAAAAATTATGCATTGCTTTTTTATGGTTTTAGAAAAATACTAAAAAAAATATAAATTCATTGCTAGTCCAAATCCTGCACGTTAGCTGAACGCATTTACTTATGGACAGTGAATAAAGCGTTCAGCTAATGTGCAGGAGGAAATTGACTAGTGGAGTGTGTTGCAGTCATTGTTTATAGTAACGAGGCATTTGTGACAATGAGCATAAATATCTCTCATTGACAGTCAAATAACCTGGTGTTAGTTATGTAGGTTATCTCAGATAAGAAAAGCAAATTTGGAGCAGATACTCTTGAAAATCCTCTTTGATGGAAAACTATTCGAGAATTTATAATTTCAACAATGTACAAAAAAATCAATTTATTTCAGAAGAATTTTATTTATTTATTTATTATTGTAAATAAAAACATTCATTCATTCCTAAAACATTAATGGAATGATATTTAATTTAAAAAAATATTTTAATGTTATAATTATCTCCAACCTTTATTTTTCAAAAAATAAATGATTCTCGTATTTCTTCCATATTGCTTATCATTGGTTTTTGCTCACTTTATTAAAGAAATTACTCATACACATACATATACATTACGAATGTGAATATAATGAAGCCTTAATACCATGATGACAACTAATCGAGTCCGAGAATAACAAAAAAAAAGTTAAAGAAGGTTTAAAATCATAAGGATGAAATAGCAGAATCATAGAATTTTAAATAAAATTGTTAATTTTATTAAAGGAATTACTCATACACATACATAAACTATGAGAATGTAAATATGATAAAGTCCTAATACCATAATGACAACTAATCGTGTCCGAGAATAGCAAAAAGATTTTTAAAGAAGGTTTAAAATCATAAGAATGAAATAGCAGAATCACAGAATTTTAAATAAAATTGTTCATTTTATTAAAAGAATTATTCATACACACACATAAACTATGCAAATATGAATATAATGAAACCCTAATGCCATGATGACAACTAACCGTGTCCGAGAATAGCACAAAATTTGTTAAATAAGTTTTAAAATCATAAGAATTTAATAGCCAAATCACAGAATTTTAAATAAAATTATATTAATTGTTGAAAAAAACTTAATTTAAAAAAAAGCAATTTTAAGTGTTAAAAAGAGAAAAAATGTAAATGAGCTATTTTGTTTCAAATAATTAGATGTACTGATAAAAACATTTTGGACAACTTTGAATGGGGTAATAAACATACAGGAAAGCGAACTATATTAATATTAAATATGCTTTTTTAATATTCTTAAAATTCATGAGCTCAAAAGGCTCATAAAATTCAACTCATGCCACAAACCGGTAAGAATTATTAATATGTTCTACCCATCTTAATGAATGTCGCCTGATTATTATTTAAAGTATTGAGACCAAGCTCATTCCTTAACCAATTCTAACGGAATACTGTGGATGACTAATTATTAATGAGGAAGGCCAAGATTTAAGAATAAATAATTAACCAATTTGAAGCTCGCTGCTGCAGACACTGCCTCTAAATATTTAAAAACTCACTTAAAGTAAAATCATTGAGACGCTTTTTAAAAGCAGCGCTTTAATTGAAAAGAGTTCTCAACTGAGACTGAAGGAATGGATGACGAAATTTCAATTGAGCATTGGATTGGCAGTGAATAGAGAAGGGAGAGTTGGAGGTTGAATTGAATTAATTATCCAAATCAAAGTGAGCTCTATTTCGGAAATATTTTTATATCACTCAAGTATTTGCATGATTTTTTTTTTTTTTTTTATTTAATATTTTTTTATGTAATGATTGATTAAAAAGTGGATACATGAATTAAATTTAATTAATTATTTGAACAATAGATGAGACTATTCAAGTAATTAACATTTGCTATTACAATTGCTTTTATTTTATTAATTTAAAATTTAAAGAAATTGGAATTATTGAAAGGAAATTCATTGCTAGTCAATTTATTTAGAAAGTTATCTTTATTTGGTTATCCAATACTACAGACCCTCACCTGTATTTGATAAAATAAACTTTTACAAGAATAATAAATCAAATAAATAAGCTTTTTATTAAAATTATATTTTATAAATATAATTTTAATTTGATTATACTTTATTAATAAATAAATAATAATTTTAAAAAAGAACTGGTCCATTTGAATGCCTATAAACAGATTGTAATTCAAATGAACTGTTTATAATTCATAGCTTTTAATTATATTTTATAAATATAACTTTAATTTGCATATACTCTATTAATGAATAAAATAAATTAAATAAATATTTGAAAGAAAAAAAAAACTCTGCTGCAATTGAAGAGTTTTAAACAGATTATAATTCAAAGGAATAGTTTATAATTTAAAGGTATTTGGTAAAATTCATTTTCACGAATTATAAATCAAATAAATATAAGCTTTTTTTAAATTGTAGTTTACAGAAATAATTTTAATTTGCATATACTTTATTAATGAATAAAATCAATTAAATAATAATTTTTAAAAAAAAACGGGTCGAATTGAATGGCTATAAATTGATTATAATCCAAATGAATTGGTTATAATTCATAAATTTATTTATTAAAATTCACTTTACAAGTATAATAAATCAAATAAACAAATGCTTTTAAGAATGTGATTGTTAATAGCAAAATCACAGAATTTTAAATTAAAATATATTAATTATTAAAAAAAAAACTTAATTAATAAAAAAAAACTAATTTTAGGCGTTAAAAAGAGAAAAAAAATGTAAATAAGCGATTTTGTTTCAAAAATTAGATGTATTGATAAAAGAATTTTGGATAACTTTGAATGGCACACAGGAACGCGAGTTATATTAATATTAAACATGCTTTTTAAAACTCTTAAAATTCATGAGCTCAAAGGCTCATAAAATTCAACTCATGCCACAAACCGGTAAGAATTATTCATATGTGCTACCCATGTTAATGAATGTCGCCTGATTATTATTTAAAGTATTGAGACCAAGCTCATTCCTTAACCAATTCTAACGGAATACTTTGGATGACTAATTATTAATGAGGAAGGCCAAGATTTAAGAATAAATAATTAACCAATTTGAAACTCGCTGCTGCAGACATTGCCTCTAAACATTTAAAAACTCACTTAAAGTAAAACCATTGGGACTCTTTTAAAAGCAGCGCTTTAATTGAAAAGAGTTCTCAACTGACGAAATTTCAATTGAGCATTGGATTGGCAGTGAATAGAGAAGAGAGAGTTGGAGGTTGAATTGAATTAATTATCCAAATCAATGTGAGCTCTATTTCGGGAATATTTTTACATCACTCAAGTATTTACATGGTTTTTTTATTTAATATTTTTTATGTAATGATTGATTAAAAAGTGGTTAAATGAATTAAATTTAATTAATTATTTGAACAATGGAAGAGAGTATTTATGTAATTAACATTTACTTCTACAGTTGCTTTTATTCTATTAATTAAACAAATCTATTGTCAATTAGAAAATTCATTGCTAGTCAATTTATTTAGATTTTTTTTTTAGAATTTTTTTTGTTTTGTTTATCCAGTACTGCAGATTCTATAATTATTAATATACGAGGTTATCGAATTTTATGTATTATGTTATGTGTAGTTTGCATACACTTTATTACTGAATAAAATCATTTAAATATTAATTTTAAAAAAATAATTAGTCCAAATGAATGGCTATGAACAGACTGAAGCCAAAGTGAACTAGTTATAATTCATAAACGTATTTGGTAAAATTCACTGTACAAGAATAATAAATAAATCTAAGCTTTAGCATTTTAAGCATTTCATTAGAATTAAATTTTATAAATGTAATTAAATTATACTTTTAACATGTAATTTTAATTTGCATATACTTTTACTAATGAATAAAATCAATTAAATAATAATTTTAAAAAAGAACTGGTCTATTTGAATTGTTATAGATTGATTATAAGTCAAATGAATTAGTTTAATGAATTCATAAACGCATTTGGTAAAATTCACTTTACAAGAATAATAAATAAAAATAAATATAAGCTTTTTATTAAAATTATGAATTATTTTATGCATATAATTTTAATTTGCATATACTTTATTAATGAATAAAATCAATTAAATAATAATTTGAAAAATATCTGGTCCAATTGAAGGGTTACAAACTGATTATAAATCAAATGACCTGGCTAAAATTCATAAACGTATTTGGTGAAATTCACTTTACAGTAATAAATCAAATAAATATAAACTTAGCTTTATAAGCTTTTTTTTTAAATTATAGTTTATAAAAATAATTTTAATTTGCATGCACTTCACTAATGAATAAAATCAATTAAAAAATAATTTGAAAAAAGAACTGGCCTAATTGAAGGGTTGTAAAATGATAATAATTCAAATGAAGTAGTAAATAATTAATTCATAAACGTATTTGATAAAATTAACTTAACAAGAATAATAAATCAAATAAATATACCCTTTTACCAATGTCATTAAACAATTAATAAGAAATATATTGATTTTTTTCATATTTGTAATGAATTATGTACTTTTAATTTAAAAAAAAAAGCATGTCTAACGAAAGACGTGAGTTTCTTTTAACGAAGACCTTTATCGTACTTTTCACTTTTATCGTTTTATCATTTTTTTAAAAATCATATTTTAAATATTATCATTTTATCATTTTTAAATCGTTTGATTGTTATTAAACAATTTTTATTATTAACATTGGCATCACTTAGCTGTTTTAATTATTTTCATTATAATATTTATATCACAGAATTTCAGATTTTAATTAAGAGCTCACAGAAAAAAAAGTGATAATTTTCTTTCAATGGAAAATGAATTTAAAAAAAAAACTTAGAAATATTAAAAATAAGAACAAAAACAAATTAAATTTTCTTTCCGCATTTACCAAAAGATATTTTTTTCAATTTGTGCAATGCAGGTAAGACATCTACAGGCTTTACAGTTTTTAAAGTGTTTTAGAAAATGCCTATTACTGAAATACGTGTTGGAAACTTACTAACAAACTAAAAAATTCGATATTTTAATGATGGAAAAATTGTCAACACTGAATATATATTCTAACTCTGTAAGTTAAATGAATTTCTTTTCATAATGAGTATTTCATTAAATGGAAAGTTAAAATGAATGCAATTCTTTTTAAAGAACACATTTTTTAATGCATTAAATAAATATCAATATATATATATATATATATATATATATATATTATATACATGCATACATACATACATAAATCGATATTTATTTAATGAAATACTCGTAATATATATATATATAATATATATATATATATTACTATCTTGTAAAAAGGTCTTAAAAATTTTCAACCAAATAGCTTTCAATAAAATGCATTCATGTTAATAAAGTGTGTAGAAATACATTTTCATATTGAAACTTAAATGGTAATTTTAAGGAAAGTCGAATTAACTTTTAATGCTCCGAAAATTATAAAAAATATCATGAAAATGAAAAAAGTAGTAAAACTTTTCTTAATATGTTTATAAGATAGCATATTAATTATTTTATGTTAATGTCAACATTAATATTTTTAAAAGAGTGAATTTAAATATAATTTCAGAGAACTACAGTGTGTTAACAATTTACAATAGTACCTCACGTTAATCTAAACTGAATTTCATTATTTATTGTCAAAACAATTCCTATTAACGAAACGATATTAACAATTTAAAAATTGAACATAACAATGTTTGGACAATGAGTAACTATTTGTATTATTTGAAAATCATAATATTACAGCCAAAAATTATTTTATTGTTTAATTTGGGGTTATGTTGGTAAATTTATATATATTTTAATAAAAATTGCATATTTTACTATTTTATTCAATTTTTCTATTATCTCACACTTTCCCTATATATATCTTGTTCAAATTTTCAATCGTTAATAAAATACTTTTTTTCATCCACTCAAGTTCAAATACTTTTTTGAACTTGTAATGGCTGACACTTGATGTTAATACAGTTTTCAAATATTAATTCATTAATTAAATTAAATTAATTATTGTTTTTTTTAGATTTAAGTTGCATATATCTACCAATAATAGATAAACTTAAAAAAATAAATGAAAATTATTTATAAAGGACTTTCTGAAATATAATGAAAAAAAAAGTAGGAAATGACTTTAAATTTTTTTTTATATTACTTGTTATGTTTCAAATTCCAAAATATTATCTGTACGAAAAACAAAATAAAAGCATAAAATCACTATAACAGTTCAATTAACTTTTTTTTTTTCAAAAATATTTGAGTTTTCAACTGCATAATCTTTATTACGTCAAACAAACAAAAGAATTTTAAAAAAAATTGAATGACTATTATTTTCAGAAAATAGTTTTGTGTTGTTTGAAAAATTAGTATTCATTTCACAGACGTTTGTAACTAATTATGGCTATGAAATTTATGTTCTGTTTTATTTTTACACTCTTTAGTTTTTAACACGATACTTTCTCGAGAATAAATTTTATGAAAATAATACTAATCCTTGTCCTTGAAGCCATTGTTACATAACAATAACTAAAGGCTTAACAGCAATATACATAACAACACGCGAATTGAGTTTGTCATTAATACTTGTAAGGTTATTACAGAACCAGAACACGTTTCTTAACAAGTAGTTACAATTTTTTTACGTGATTTACATTTCTTGTTGAGAAGAACGTTTAAATATACGAGTACCCTATAGGGATGTGTAATTAGTAGAACAAAATATTATTAGTTTGTCATATTGCATTAAAAATGTTTTACTAAAAATTCTCAATTTTTAAACATGTTCGTTCATTTAAAATAGTCTTGAAACATACACCCGACTATCACAACTTTGTCTTAATTTGATGGTAATAAATATGAATAATTTTTCATGTTTTCTGTCAACAACGACATAGTTAAATAACATTTTGACTGCTATGAACGATAAACCAGCAAAGAAAATATTTTAAGCACCATGTTCATTTTTTTACACCAAATGAATAGTAAATACAAAATATGGGTTTTTATATTAGGAAAATTAAATATATATATTTTGCATTTTCATATATTTTAAAATATCTCTAATTTCCGAACCATTTTAATTAAATCAAAACTATTAAAAAAAATGAAGTTTCTAAGATTTCATTGACCAGTGGATTTTCTAAAATATACATTAATAAAAAAGTTTGATTTTAAATAGAAATAGTTCTAAAAACTGTTAATTTATAATTTTGTGTCGCGATTATTGCCTTGCATGCTTCTTCTACATACTTTATTTATTGATTATAAAATTTTACTAAAACATAATTTACGATCATATAATTTATCTAAACTGCTAAGTGCTATAAGGACATTTTTAACTTCTTGAGCTCGTAAGACGTCATGATGTTTTTTAATATTTATATTTACAATCCAATATGAATTTAATATATATATATATATAATAAACAATTCAATATTTGTAATTAATTTAAATAGCTGTTTTCTGCTTTATCTATTAACATTAGATAAAATTAAAAATACAAAAAATATAGTTGTAGAACAAAATAATGTTAGTTTGTCAGATTGTGTTCAAATTATTTACAATAATTCTTGAAATATGTTCGTAAAAATTAACGAACATGTTTTAAGAATATGTGTTAAAATTATACATGATTAAAACATATGTATAATTCTTAAACATAATTCTTAAAACATATTTAAACATGTTCGTTCATTTTAAAAATAGTCTTGAAACATAGACACGTAAATCACAGCTCTCGACATGGCAATATAGTAAGACATACTAGAATAGTATACTTTGCAATATTTGTAAGTCACATAAGGATAGTACTTTAAAAGTGAATCATATAAGATCTTCTTACCTTTGCACATTCAGTGTTTTGTACTTCCACGCTTCGAGTGCTTTCTACCATTTCTGATATGATCCTCTTGCTTCTTCTTTTGCCACAGAACACACTTTGACACCAAGATCCTTCTTCCCTCTCCTTGGCTTCCAATCTGCTTTTTCGGAATGCGTGTTTCGAACACGAGTGTGGTTGTTCTGTAGTAGTTGTTGCTGCTGTCTCTGTGGTCTCTTTGGATTCATCTTCAGAAAGGGTTTCCATTCCTCACTGGCTGTAGCCATGATTTGTGTAGGTATGGGCTGATGATTCTCAAAACAAGCTCGGTAGTTCGCAGGAATTTCCGATATCGGACAGATATGTGTTGGATATTTTAGCTTAGTGCCAGACAGTTTTGTGCTTATTCATGTCAAAGGTGTCTTTTATATATAGAGCATAAAGTCATGTAGTCAAAGATGATGCGTGCCAAAAATGCGATTAGGATCGTAAAAGAGATGGCAAATTTATGATTGAATAAGAATTTAGCGTGTAAAAAATCTGTAAATTTTATGAGTGAAATTATTTAAAGTTTTCTGAATTAATAAATTTAGCGTGATTTAGAATACGTATGGAAGATACTTTTCATTATTTTAAGTGAAAACACCTCTTTAAGCAAGAATTATATTGATATAGATATGTTTATTGTTATTTAAATACAATATAATTCTTCTGTAATTTTCAACAAGTGTAATTACTTTGAAATGGTTATCTAATAATTTATTGATAATAAAAAACTACTCAGTTGAAAATTAATTTGCAATGCGTAATCATTTGAAAAAGAAGAAGTTTCCCAAAAGATTTAGTAAAAAATAATTTATAGAAAAAAGAAAATATTTAATTTTTTTATCTTAATTGAGAATTTTTTTAATGATGGCTTAAATAAAATTAATCAAAAGTTTAATATTTTAATAAAATAAAAGATTTAATGATTTTTACGCAATTTTATTAAATAATTTTTCCAATAAATTCGATAAAACTTTATTGCCTCAAGCTATTGTATGATGCAGTACTTATTTAATCATATATTACTTGGTAACATATCTGGCAGGGGATACAATATCTATCACTTACCTTATTAAATATTTTCAAATATTTGATTCAAAATCGAAGGAACAACAGGTTAAGTATTTAAATGCACTTCTAAAATAACACGAAATAATTCACGCTTCTATCTGAAAAATTTGGCACTGAAATATTACGACTAGATCAAACTAAAGAATTTTACTTGAGACGATACGTATGACCACTAGGCCGCACAGTCCCTGTGTTACAACTAATAAGTAAATGATGAAAACTGAGTTTAATGAAAACCACAGCACAAAATTTTAAACACTAAAATTGTCTTTATAAAAACAGTAAGATTAATCCAGATTTAGAAACATTTCTACAGATAAAATTTTGCAATTTATGTAGAAATTTTTAATACCGAAAAGATAATCCTAGGTCTCTTAGCAATTTCTTTTCACATTTTAATTAAATCTAAAACAGTTTTGTATATATCCAAATAAAAAAGATTTATAAGCGCGTCAATCCGTCTTGAAAATCAAATGTTCTTGGGACGAAAGATTTATTTTTGAAGTTCATTTCAAAAACAGATGACATTATTTGCACAGCGCAAAACAACGAAACGCTAAAACAAGTGTCCCATACTCATTTATGTGGAGAGCTTCTCTTGCTAAGAGCTCTGCTATCAGTGAGGTCTGCGTGTATAGGTTTCGGTTAAAATTTCCGAGCAACATAAACCAGATGGCTCTGCTGTAGAATAGGTAAGCAGAAGAGTGGGTTCCTATATTTGGCAAGTTATCGCTCTTTCTTGCGAAACCATAAGTCTGTTTCGTGAGAAACGAAGCATCTGGTTTTTGGAGCAACAAAACAGAAAAGAAGGAATTAGTTTCCGAAAAAGAAAGAAGCAACTTTATTAGAAAAAAAATATCGCTTTCTTGTGAGAAAATGGTAAAGAGTTTTATTTTATACATTTGATGTTGTGGAACATTTCTTAATGCTTTATTTACAGGACATGTTTTATCTTTCTAATTTGGAATTTGAAAACGATTGTAATATTGAAACCAAACTAATTAGAACGTTTTTAGAAAATATAAAAAGTTCAGACATATACAATAAATATTAAAACGGTGAACTTCAAGCAAAATTAAAGCTTCTTATTTATTCAAAATATTCACCTTTACTTTTACACAGTAGTACTTTCACGTCATCTTACTCATGAAAATAAATGTTTCATTCATCTTATTTTCAAAAGAAAGAAAGAAAATAGAGAAAATCTTTGATTAATAGAAAATCCCTTACTTTTTTGTGTACAGTTTTGTAAAACAATAGAGAGTTTTTGCATAACGTTTTTTATCGTCCGATATTTTTTTCCCTAGTGCGCATGCTCATAGGAATAGCTGAGTAGTGAAGTATTACAGATAAGAATGCACAATAGGTACAACGTTTCTCATGAGCATGCGCGCTAGGAGAAAAATATCGGACGATAAAAAAAACCTTGTAAAAAAACTCTCTAATATTCCTTATTAAATACCTTATTAGAAAAACCTCTATTGAATTATAAAAACTTTTAACGAAAAAGATTATTATGACTTATGTATTTATTATGTTAATGAATTATTAACGAACAATTCCATTTGTTATGTTAATGAATAATTCTATTTATTATTTACCTGAAAAATAATAAAAATCTGAAGTTTGACCTTTCTTTTTTTAAAAATGAATGATATTATATAGCTATGCATAAGTTTAAAACACATTAACCATTAGCTATATATAACAATTTCACGACTTATTAATACTATAATTGTTTTAACAATCGGGAATTTTTCAGACATAACAAGTTGCAAAAAGCAGCTTTCACATCTTACGTTATGCAGTCTTGCTTGATAATGTGTTGATCTGGTTTTCTTAGTTGTTGCTATTTAAAGTTACTTCCTGTGTTAGATTTCTTTGCATACCATACGCTTGCAATCTGTTCTGATGCTTCTATTTAAGATAAAAAGAAAGCTGATTCATGTTTACAACTTCATTTCATTCTGTAAACGTGGACAACTTTTTGCGTGATTTTCATTGAAGTTTTTACATTTATCAGTTAATAATATTCAGCTTATAAAACTCCATTTATTGTCCTTGTAAAAAAAGAAAAGAAAAAAAAAAATTATGTGACGCTATTTATCAGGGATGTTCCATAGATTGTTCGTAGAATCTGTAATAGCCTTCAAATATTTTGTATTTTGCATATTATGTGCAGAAAATGCGTTTATTAGGTATATAATAATTAACAAACAAGTTCATTTGAAAAATTTTGAATTAAAAACAGTAGCTAAAATTTATTTTTAAGAAAAGTGGGTTTATATGCTGAAAAATGAGTTTTCTAAATTTTACATTTCAACTATACAGTTTATGTGGAGTTATATATATTTATAAGAAATAATCAAGAACTTGATTTTTATTCTGTATTGATTGTATCTGCAAGAACTTGATTATTATTCTGTATTCTTCTTCTTGCTTATTTATTCTTCTGTAACATAAAAAACGTTAAAGTCAATTTTTCCAAATAAATTTTTGAAAAACTGAATACTGGATTTCGGAGTAAACTATTGTTCCACTTTTCATTTTTATCTGTAAAAAAATAAAAATATTTTAATGTGAAATTTGCATTTAGAACAATTTTCATACTGTCTGTAAAAATATTGGCTTTTCACAATTTAATAAGTTTTGGGTTTCTATTAAAATGAGGAAAAGTTTCGAAAAGATCTGAAAATACTTTTTCTTCTAGTTGAGAGAAGAAATTTTTCAGATATAGAAAAAATTGATTTTACGTATTTCAAAAGAACCCAAAAACTTCTAACCGATATTATAGAAATGCATGAAAAAATACCAGTTGAACTCATGTGCGCTTAAACAAATTTTTCTACAAAATTTAAATTTTATCAATTCCTTTGAAACCCAGATATTGAAATGTATGCCTAAGTAATCAGAGAAGAAGTTAAGAAAAAGAAGGATTAAATGTCAATTATTATTGTTACAGATACATATTATTATTATTTTTTTTTTCAGTATAGTTAAACTGTTTGCTTAACTGGTTCATGAGCTTGACAATTTTGATGTAGGTAACCAAATGAATTGTGTCAATTTAACTTGGAGTATTGGTGAAGTTTTAATGAGATAACTTCTTATTTGCATGTTAGAGAAATTTCAATAATATACAATAGACCCTCATTAAAGCTCCACCTTCTTATTTTATCATACAAATGACTGTATATATATATTGCATGATAGCCTCAATAAACCATCCCTTTATACAAAAAAGAGAACAACAATATAGCAAAGAGATTTTTTAATCGAGGTCTGTGTATATTTTTCTATCTAATATCGAAAATGTGACTTTTTTATCATGTTGTTGTTGTTGTATCCCTAAATGGCACAACAAAATCAAATATCATAAATCATATCATCACCAGAATAACAATAATTTGATGCAATTTATGTTGATTGCCAGCTCTGAATATAAATCCTCCTCCAAGGGATGATCCAGACAATGCATGGCTGCTGCAACAGCTGGCCAATCAAAGACATGATTAAGAGTAAGATAGACATCAGAGCAATTGCCACATTTTTGGTATTTTTAAACGCCATCAGCAAACATTTTCATATTTTTTTGGTGCTTCCTCCTTTAATCTTGTGACAGTAGTAGTAGCTGTGTTTCTGTCGACATTTAGTACTGTAATTAGATGATTAGTTTTGATCTTAGAAGGAATCATAAGTTTAGAAGCAAGGAAGGGAAGTAGAAATGGCAGTCTGGTCCAGACTTTTGGTATTCTTCGCTAAAGAATCTGCAATTTTATTAAGTTCCAAATCCACATGAGCAGGGATCTATTGTATGATACACATTCTGTGCAAGCAATAGATTTGTTTTAAAAAAGTGATATAATGTTTAAGATCAAACTTGCAAAGCCTTTATTAAGAGCCTGTAAGGCAGACCTTGAGTCAGTGAAAATATTAATTCCATTTATTTGTTGTGATGGAGGTAGACTCAGATAGGCCTCAAGCGCCTTTTGTATGGTCAGCAGTTCAACTGTGAAGATTGATGCAATTTTTCCAGCAAAAAAAGTCGTTACAAATTTTTATCCTTATTCAATAACATGACATAATTTTGCAGCAGGCAATGCATTCTCCAGATATTCCATTGAAAATGGAGATGCTGTGTTGCTACAGAAGGGGGTAGCTGGCAGCCTAAATTTCAGCTGTTCTAAATTTATGTGTCGTATTAAGAAAAAACAATTACAAACAGATAGTTTGATTATCAATACGACATATGTTGCAACGATTATCATGTTTATTTCATTTTCAAATCACTAATTTTAGAACATCGAGCCTTCGTATTTTTCCATCAGTGTACACTGACGTTAGTTTTTTAAAGCTGTTTAATGAAGTTTACACCTATATAATGAAAGAACTTAATACTATGTCCATCTTTGATAGCGTAAATATTGTTGCTTCCAATATATCATGTGTTTATATTTCCTTCTCTATCATTAGATTTTTAATTTTTTTTCTTATATCAAACAAAATTTCCTTTTACTCTTTCTGCATTTAATTATCGACTAATAAAATTGCTGATTTGTTGTATGTATAATATTATTTATTTCATGATATTATTTTGTATTATTTTTTATGTATGTGCTATTTTTATAATATCTGAAATGTTCCATGCTTTATTTGGTTTCTGAATTTGCATTTGATTCAGATGATTCATACAACGCTTTATCAAGACTTAAATTAAATTTTCAAAGGATTTTTTTATAATTAAAATAGTATTATTAGAGTATTTTTAGTTTCACATCATGTTTCCTAAGGCATTTAGCAGCGAGTTTCTTTAAGTAAATAATTCATAGCACCTTATCTGCATTATTTTTGCTTTAATCTATCTGCATTACATGAAATAAACATATATAACTTTCTTCTAATAAAATTGTCGATCAAAAGCTAGTAAGCAATAAATATTGAAAGGTGCAAAATATTCAAGATAAAAATGTTTTTCATAATATTTAATCGGAGGGTTCAAACTTTGTTAATTCACAGAATATTTGTAAGTATTAAAATATTTAACAAAATCCATTCTTGCTAAAAAATAAGCATTCGCTTCTAGCGTAAATATGCAAAAATAGTTTCACTTTAATATTTTTATTCAAAATTCTCAGGTTAAATTGAATAATTGTAAATATATTTGATTATCTATAATGACAATTTTAAAATTCCTATGATTAAATATTTCATTTTAACGAATGGAATGAGTTTGCACTTTTACATAAATCACGTTTTCCTGGTTTTGGTTGTAAATAGGCTTCATATTCAATCTAGCTTAGTACTAAGCTTTGTTGTCGTTTCGGCATAAGCTTTTTAATAAATAACATTACTTAATGTTAGGTAGAGAATCTTCTAATGTTGTTGGTTGTACTTAGTTCTCTCTAATCAATTTCGATACATTCATTTTTATTTGTAAATCATGACAAATGATAATAGCACAAAGTAACAATAATATAAGCAACAATTCGTGGTATAAACCATAAAACAGTGTAAATAACAATGAATTGAACACTTGCAGTTATATTATTCTGTGGAATAGAGTTATAATACAGCTGTATTATATAATCCAAATGAATACGACAGGTTTTATCCATATAGATAATAGGATTATATGAATTTACAGCTCCTGCTATATAAATTGCCTATATAAATTAACAATTGCAGTTGCCCCTAAAAGTTCTCACAGAAAGAATTTGTCCTGTTATTTTCTTCTTGTGTGTGCATTCTGGGAAATTCCAAATCTGAGAGAATTCTTGTTTTCTTCTTTTTCTTCACCGGCGCAACAGCCCTATGGTGAACGAAGGCCGTCTCTTTCTAGCAGATTTCGAGACAGGAAATGATTTGATTTCTTTTTACGGGGTAGGATTGTCAGGCCTACGGCTAATGCTCTAAATTCATATTAGATTGGCACCTACGTTTTAAAATGGATTTCTAACCTTTATAAACATCCATGACATTGCTGGGACTTGAACCTGAAATCTGTGGCATCGAGCCGCAGAGTTCTACTCACTCGGCATCAAATCTGCCCCAAATCTGTCAAAATAGGATTTACAAAATTTTTGAGATTTTAAAATCTTAGTTTTTAAATTATTTTGAAATATATTATTTTAAAGTCATATTTTTCTATATGCATGCAAAGTAATGTTATTTTCATATTATAATATGTCAAGTTATAAATTATTCTATCTATCAGTATAATATGTTTTGTATTTTTATTAAATAAGGAAAAATATTACATGGAAAACAAGTATTTTATTGTTTTTAATTAATAAGATAAATGAGCTTTTATTTTGTTCGTAATTAGTTATTTTTTATGACACTAATTTAAACTGGCATCAAAAAGCATACCTCCGTAACTCCGTAATCTGTACTTAATGAAATGTTGAAATATGAATGTTCTGAAAAATAGTGTCGACTCGAATTGTTTAAAATATCATATGCAAAATACGGGCGAAGATTATTCAGAACACTGAAAGTACTTTAATCTATTTTCTGTAGGTTATTTATACTAATCCGTTTAAGCTGTGAAATCCGATTTTATTTTCCCTTTTACAAATAGCTTTTTATTTGAGTCTCAAGCTAGAAATTTTAAGCTCTTTAAGGAATTTCTAGTCCAGACCAGTAATTGTACTTCTAACCGAGCCATGCCGATATAAAATGAAACAAATTTAATCCTTTTTACTTTAAGAGGTTTTTAATCGAATCCAGGTTCGTCTTTCTGAAACATTTAAAAAATTCTCTCACGCTTAAAAGTTTGAAAAAAAAAAAAATATTTATTAATGAAGTCATCGCTTTCTCGAAAATATTGAGGGAGCTTTAAGAAATGAACTAAAATTCTTCGCTGTAAATTTTAAGCGAACTAAATCAATTTTTTTTCCCAAAAGAAAAATTTCTTACAAATAATATAAGTACTAAAAGTGATTAAAATTTTTCTTGATAATGATTTCAAAAAAGAAAAATATGATAGACTTATTTGAATTTTTGTACTGTGTAGTTGGGCAACAAGTTTGTAACTGAGTATGATTAGGTTGAGATACTTGAGGCACAGGTTTGAAAACTTACACTTTTATTTACACGCATAGTTAGAAACAAATAAAATAATATTTAATACAAAATTTAAAGTAAAATAATGATAAATATAGCTTCGTGGAAGGAGTCCACGTTGAGCAGGAATTCTCGGCAAAACGCAGAGGGTACAAGGAAGTGCAGGTTCTTTAAATATATTTCATTTTGGGGTGAGAGACTGTATACCAATTTAAAGTTTCTTAGCGGGAGAGAAAGAATGTGTTCTGCTTCCTTTCGTATGAAACTCTCGAGACAGGCTGACCCATTGACAAGTGCGCTCTATGAAGTGTGTAGGTGGAAGTATAGTTACAATTTTTAATTCAAAATCATACTTACATACGCAAAGACGATAAATTTAATATCATTATAACCAATAAACACCACTTTTATCAATTTTAACGAAAATGGTTATAATGATATTGCATTGCTTCCATCTTTATAAATGGTTGTAATGTTAAAGTAAAAAAAAGTATAATAAGTAAAATTAAAAATTTATATCTGAAATTTATAAATTGTTAAAATAAAAAAAATTTCAGAAAAAAAAAAAATAAATTAGTGTATTAACGTATAATATCTGCAGTCCTGTTTTTCAAATTTAATTAATTAATTAATTTTAAAGAAACAAAATAAAAAATATATATTAAAGAAAATTGAAATGCATGAAGTAATTAATCTTTTCAAATTAAAATTTACAAAAATTTAGTCTAAAATAAATAAATTATGTCTTTAATGAATCGATAGTGTATTTTATATAAAATTTCACATTTGTATTAAAAAAAACGTGACCGCTATTCCATTAAACCAAGAAAAATGTGGTTATTTTTTTAATAACAAAAGGATATCTAGTTTCGAATCATAGAAAAAATACTGTTTTTGAGTTTTGTTTCTCTTTTTCTTTTACTAGAACTCGATCTTCCATCATTATATTTGGTATTCCGCTTTATCATACGTATTATATGATATAATAAGTTTATCATATATTACCTTTATCACATGATAAGGAAACAAAACACAAATATGAATAAACGAATAAATTCATAAAGTTAAACGCGAATTAATATGCACTTAGAAATTCATGTTTCGCCTTTGTTATTTATAACAAATCCTGTCTTCTTTTATTCTTCCTCTGAAAAATATAAAGAGAACACCATAAAATCATTACTTTTGGTACCAAAAATCCAATTCTCCTGAAATATATATATATATATATATATTTGTGAAATTTCAAAAAGAAAAACATTTTCTCAGCAATAATTTTATAAAATTTTTATGCAGTGTATGGTGATGGTTTTCAAATCTTTTATTAGATGTTATGAGAAGTCAATAATAAGAATGTATCTATGAACAGAAATTGTTACTTATATCGTCAAAATAAACATATAATGAAGTGTGTTACCAAATTAAATTACATTGCTTCAAGAAATGCTTTCCTTCTATAATAAAGTCTCTTCTGGATAAAAATTTATGAACTAAATTGCACGAGTCAAATTTTGAAGCCTCTAGTGCAGTGAATTTGCTTTTGGTTTCATAAATGTAACTACTTTAGTTTTCATAAAACTAAATTTCTTTCGTTGCATTTAAAAAATACTTTTATTCTTTTGTTGTTGCTGTTATAAAAGATAAGACACATTTTGAACGCATTTGTGTGTGTTCAAAACGTTAACACTTTTGAACACACACAGAAATTTCTTATATTATTTGCATATTTAATACAGCAATGATGCTTAAAAATTAATATTGGTTTAGTTTCTTTAATTATATTTTCTATTAATTGTACGATAACAAATCTAAACTAAAACATTTTTTATAAATTAAACTACGAATACAATGAAATTGATATTATTGATATGAACTTTATAATGAAGTGCGCTATCAAATTATATTACATTGTTTCAATGAAAAGTTTTCTTCTACAATAAAGTCTCTTCTGGATAAAACTTACGAACTAAATCCCCCAGACAAATTTATGAAGCCCCCTACTGAAGTAAATGGGCTTTTGGTTTCATAAATATACCTACTTTAGTTTTCATAAAATTAAATTTCTTTCCTTACATTTTAAGAAACTTTTATTGTTGTAGTTTTAAAGGATTATTTTAAGAAATGTTTTTAATATCAACATAAATTTCTTATATTAATTGCGTATTTGATACAGCAAATATGTTTACAAATTAATATTTTTTTTTTTTTAATTTTTTTTTTTTTATTTCCAATGGCAAATTATGGACAGTTACAGCAAAAAAAAAAAAGAACAACGAAAAAAAAAAAAGAACAGAGAATACAACAAAACATGCTGAAACATTCATTAATCTAACATAATGGCGAGTTGTAGATCTTTTAGCCACTGAAAAGTGTTACCAGGTGCACCACGGAGAGGTAGATCTACTGCGCACCTACAAATTAATATTGGTTTAGTTTCTTTAATTAGATTTTCTATTAATTATATGATGACAAATTTCAGCAAAAACTGTTTTATAAGTCAAATTACAAATACAATGAAATTGATAACGAAATTAATAATATATTGAATGATAAATATTGTGTAATATATTAATGTTTTCAATGCATAATAATTCTTGAAGTTGAAAGAATGTTCTTTTATAATTATCTAAAGTGTTGAAGCTGTAATCCGTCATTAATGCAATGAATTTCAAAAATTTATATTAAAAATTTATTTAAAATTACTAAATGAATTTGTATATGTATATAAGATATAAATAATATGTTTTTATAGCAAGGACATATGATAGACATCAACTGAGAAAGTACATATTAAGTGGTTGTCTGTTTACCATATTAAGAATTATAAAAACTGAACTTGGCATCTGTTTTACAGAAGCAGCCACAATTTGGCCTTAATGTTAATTCAATAAGACACTAATTTACACTTCACTTTTGATTAAATAAAAATTTATTAAAAAATTAAATTTCAAAAAGTAAATATTATATATATATATATATATATATATAAGTTTTTTTTAAAATTAAATTATAGCAATAAATACATTTAAATAAATGGAACTTTTTCTAAGTGCAAACATTATATTTTCACTAGACCCAACTAATGTTAAATTTATTATTATCAAATTTGAAGTTTAAATTTTATTACCCTTTTAAATGGAAATTTTCAAGTATGCAGTGCAATTATTATATCCATTCACCTTGATTTGGCATGCAAAAAATGAACTATACCAAAAAGTTCTTAGTATGCTAAAATATTCGTAAATAAATCAACTTTAATTATATTTTCTAATCTAGCTGGTAAACAAACTTTAACAAAATTTAAAGAGTTAGATCAAAATGTTTTGTACTCTTATTTGAAATTCTAGGAATATTTCTAACCTTATTTAACCACTTTATGTACTCTACTTGATCCTTCATTTGAAGAGAATGGTTAATTTTTTTCATTTCAAGAAATTGATGTAAGAATATTATTTTTAAATGTTATTATTTAGCATAAAATGCACTCGTACCTTAAAAAAATGAAATTCAACAGAACTCCGAACGTTATATATACAGTGGGCCACAAAATTGAGTATACACCTTAGAAACTTAGAGACTTTTTGGAACAAAAAAATTGCTTTAAGATGATTATTTTTTACCATATACTTTAGTCTATGCTTTACCGTACTATACTTATAAAATTGTTACGTTTATTTACGTTTATTTTTTACGAAAAAAATAAAAGATCTGAGACGAGAGAAAAATAACACCACAAAAAATAAATCTTTATTAATTTTACAAATTAATATTTTGTTGCATAACCTTTTGCTTGAATTACAGCTTGTAATCTTCTGACATAGATTCTACTAGTTTTTTAAACATAAATTTTAGCCCATTCTCTCTCAAACCTTCTTGAGAATTTCCTTGCTTGTGTTTTAAAGCTCATGTACAGTCGACCTCAAATTTTCGAGGACGTTTAGGTCAGGAGATGGGCTGGATGTGTATTCAATGGTACAGCAATTAACTGAAATCTTCGCTGTATGCTTGGGGTCGTTGTCCTGCTGGAAATATTTCTACTTTTTTTTTCAAGTTATCATTTTCCCCAAATATACATCTTTGATCAATAAAAGCAAGCTTTTTGACATACAACCCTCTCCAGATCCAGACTGTCTTAATAGTGTTTTTAGGTGCCAGTGCTTTCCCAACTTCTCTCCATGTTTTAAATCGTCCATCCGTAAAGATTAAAACTTACTTTCATCAAAAAATATTACAGTTTCCAGAAAGAAGATAGGCTTTAAAATGTTCTTTGAAAATCACTCTCTTTTGTCTATTAACTTGATGATATTGGTGTACGGCCATGAAACCCATATTTTAAATTCAACTGATATCTTTTTCCCGATTTACATCGATAAAGCAGTTTAAAATCGGCTTTACTGAGTGAATGATCTTCCCTTAGTACTCAAAGGTCCTTCCAGGAATATTGGCCACAGAGAAATTTTTGGACGCAACCATGAGAACCAATCAACGAAGCGATTTCTCGAAGAGATTTGCCCTCTTCGACCATTTTACAACCAATAAACGCTCAGATTCAATAGTTTCTCTACGAGAGCTCATTTTTACGATTTTTAATGAGAAAAAAATACTATTTAAAAGCGTTGAAGTGCAATAGCACGTGTTATAAGCATCAGCTACTCCTGAAACTCTTTAAAGAAAATTTGAAACTAAAAAGTGGTGGCATAATTTACAAATATAAGAAGTGTATACTCAATTTTGTGGCATGGTTTTATCTTTTCTTCGAATCGCTTAACTTTTTTCGTAATAAATAAGTTAACTATAGAATTGTGTTATTATAGGATGGTAAAGCAGAGGTTAAAGTATCTAGGATAAAAAATTATCTATTTAAATTAATATTTAATTTGTAATTGGAAGAAGTTAAAAGTTTCAGAGGTGTATACTCAATTTTGTGGCTCACTGTATATATTACAGCAAATAAAACAGGCTATTTAATATAAATTATTTCATTTATTAGATACCACATAATATGTTTTTTTTTGTGATTTTTTATTATCAAATATACAGTTATTCTGATTTTGTTTTGAGTTTTTCAAATGAATTGACTAATATATGCAAATTAATACCCATTTTTAAAAATAGATTAAGATTACATCTAATTAGATGCATAGGATTACAACATGTTATTGATTGTGATCCATATTTAAATCTTTTCAATCAGAATGTTGTTTTCAAATTTTGTCACCGAAATTTACAGCTTTAAAAACATGACTGAGTTCCGGTACAGCTCCAATTGTTGGCTACTAACAAATGAACTCAAAAATTAAGCCAATCTTTCAAGGTAAATGTCTTTTACCCATTCTGCTTCTTTTCTAATATTTTCATCCTTTTGATACCGTGACACTCATGTTATGGATATATTTATTTAAATTAATAAAAAAAGAAAATCCTGACTAATTATAATCAATTATTTTACAAATATTATAAATATCAAATTATTTTACAAGAATGGAATAAGAATATTTCTAGTATTTATACAAAAATGGAATAAACATATATATTTCAGAACCCGAAATAATTCAATGTATGTGTGAAAAGCCTATTTATATTTTTCAAGGCAAATTTCATAACTTTTAATATTATTTCAGCTTTAATATAATTAATTTTTCTAATAATTGTAACACTGTTTATAAATAATAGTTATTTGTAGAATCTGAAATTCCAATTTTATGTATCTCGGTGTGAAATATTCAAAATCACATTTATTTTTTTGTATAAAAATGAATTTTGTCCCATCAAGGAAAATGCAAATACATGTTATTTCCGGGCATATTTTCTTTCTTTCTTTTTTTTTTTTGCGAAAAGCAGAATTGTTCAAAGAAAAGTAATTTATTTTCCGCGGCCTGAAATTAAATTTATGTAAGAATAGGGTTATAAAAGAAAAAAAGGCCTTCTCCTATTTGCTTGTTGGAAACCTAGCTATGGATAAAAACATTCATTACGAAAAATATTTCCTCCAGTTTTAGCCGGCAAAATATATGTTACGATATTTTAGTTTCTAATCATACATATTATTTAGATATTATTTTTATTTTCCATTATAAGTTGTTTATTCGTATATTTCTTCGGGATGTTAGATAGGAAATGGTAAATAAAAGGTAATTCATATTACGAGTAGTCATTAAACTATAAAAATTTAAATTCAATAATTTTTTTAAAATAATTTTTAGACCATTTAACACCGGAGATCGGCGTAGATCAATCGAAAATTTTTTTTATATTATTCATCTTAAAAACAAGAATGTATACGAGAAATTGTAATCATGTTTTTTTTTTAAAAATTTTAATAAATTTTTTTAATGAAAAAAATTATAAAACTTAAAAAAAAATAAATAAAAAAAAATAAAAAATTAATCGAAAATATTTGAAAATTTAAATAATTTAAAAATAAATATTAGAATAATATTTAGAATTTTTTCATTTAAATATGAGTATTTTATAAAATTTAAATGTAATTCTAATAAATTTCACTTGCATATAGAATGTATTTAGCACAAACTATATTGTAATCTCTTTTTACATTTCATTTATGTGAAATAGAATTTGTGTAATTATTAGTGAATTATATTTGTTAATGGAAATAAGAAGAATTAACTAATATATGAATCCTAATCACTGAATTAAGTTTGCTAAATGATTGAGAGATCTTTCCAATTCTAACCACACTTGCATTTTATAAATGCATTCCACTCTGACGACAAAATTGCACGAATTTCATGAATAAATTATTTGAGAATACTGAAATAAATAAATTCATTTTGCTTTTAGAAAATCAAGCACTTTTCCCATTTTAAGAAATTGGGGGCATTGTTATAGTATAGTAGAATGATTTCATAGTTTGTTTTAAAATTAAACTTCTGGAATTGTGCATATTCGTTGTTGAAATGTTTAATTTAAGCATTTACGCTTAATTGTACATGTTTATTTAAACTCCCAAATAATTTATCTACAAACCCTGAATGAATAAACACTTTACGTAAATTTTCTTCCTCTTAATTTGTATTTTGACTTTTAATCCATTAATTTAAAAAAATTCTGTTTGTAGAAAGAAACATAAATACACACAGCAATGTAGAATTAATTGAAGCAGTACCTACAATGATTATCTACATGAATAAACGCTTTTAAATTTATATTAGCAAAAGTTAAGCTATTGTACAGAAAATCTTTAACCATTAAAAATTCACATTGAAATATTTGTATTATTTTGATTTTTATTGAATTAAGGGATTTTAATTGTAATATTAATTTCGGTTTATACAAAATAAAAAGCAAGAAGAAATATAAAAATAACCATTGCATATATTTGGTTTAATATTTAAATATGCATGTAAAAAAATTTCCTTTTATATTTATATGATATAATTATTTAATTTTTTTTTCTGACAAAGAATTAAAAATGTATGAGAAGAGCTATATTGATTTCTTGATGTTTTGAAATAACAGAAATACATTTTTAATTTCTTCAGATACTGCAGACACTCATAAAATTTGCAGAAAAATATTTTTGAAGTGGTGCAATTGCTCTAAAGTTATTTTTAAAATTGTTTTTTAATGTATTAATATTAAATTGTACCTTTCTGATTTACTAAGGAATGCGAGGAAAGTAAATGTGTTATTTTTATTTTTCTTAAACGTTTAATTTATAATTTTATCTCGTGTATATAATAATCGGTATTTCTTTTCGAATAAATTTGTACTTATTTTTTAAATTAAAAACCTTTTAAGTGAAGATCAAGAATTTCTAAGTGAAAAATAAAACATTTTTTGCTAATATTGTTATTGGTATACATATTAATACTGACAACTACTATATTATTGATATACATATTAATACTGACATCTACTATATTATTGGCATACATATAAACAACTGATTACAAGAGTTTAGAAAAATATTTAGTATGGAAATTTTACTCTAACATTACGTTAACTATGGTTTAGTGTAAACTTTAAGAAATGTTATTTAAATTTCTTTAAATAAAAAAAGAAATTATTTATTTTGAACAGTATACAGTTTTTTAATATATTGTTTTGAGTAATTTCTGCCAATTAGCATAGTTCAAATTTATAAGCCTTCATAAACCTGTCATTTTTACTTATACGTATCAAGTGTTTTTATTTTGTTTATTACATAATTTTATTAGGAAATAATTCTATTAAATATAAGTACAAACCTTTACATTTCAGTATCCGAGACAAAAATTAGTTTTAAACTTAATTTATTGAAAATTCTATGAAATTTAATTTACTTTTTGCATTATTATTTAATAATTCGTTTGCAAAAATAATTACAAAATTTTTTATAAGTTTCATTTAGATTGTTTTTTTTTTTTTTTACTTTGCAAAAACTTTTGTATCAAAGAAATCGATAAACTTTTTGTAAATTATATTTTCTCCATTACGAAACTGCTGTTAGAAAACTTTTCTTATTAATTTTGATATATGCTACCATAAAAATTAATAAAAGAGAGTTGTTGAGTTATATGTACACAAAACGTACTTTTGAAAAAAACACAGTCATAAAAAGTTCTGATTGCAAAGAATCGATGCAAAAGCTATTTCATTTTTACTCCATCGAAGACAAGTAGCTTTTTTTAATGAGCAAGTTAATGGTGCAGAACTTCTATTAGCTTCGAAGTATGCTTGTTGTAGAAGCTTAACGTTTATGTGGACTTGAAAGTTTCTGAGTAGTTTTTTAAATTGGCTTTTGATATATGAATTGCAAATGTTTTTAACACAAAAATACTATTTATCAAACCTATATATCAGTCAGATCCAAATTTTATATAGTAAAGTTTTAGTACACTTGGAGTTAAATTTTTTAGAGCACAGTTATGATAGTTTTTAGCACAATTATGAGTTTTAGTACACATGAGAATTTTTCAGTGTCAGAAAGTTAGCTCTGTTTAATAATGCTATTATAAGCATCTATTTATTTTACATCGAAAAAACAAGCAATTTTTTAATGAGCAAATTAATGATGCAGAACTTCTATTAGCTTCGGCAGTATGTTTGTAGAAGCTAATGTTTATGTTGGCTTGAAAGTTTCTAAGTAGTTTTTTAAATTGGCTTTTGATACATGAGTTGCAAATGTTTTAACACAAAAATACTATTTATCAATCATATATATCGATCACTCTAAATTTGATGTAGTAAAGCTTTTAGTACCATAGAATTAAACTTTTTAGTACACATGATACTTTTAGGTATAAGAAAGTAAGCTCTATTTAATAATGCTATTGTTTCATATACATATTTTTAAACAATTATAAGAATCTATTTCTATTTTAATGTACTTTATATGTAAGTTATTCCCACAAACATCTGGTAAAATATATCGTGGTTCATCTATCTCTTACTTAGTTAGGAAATCTTAAACATGCAAATATACAATATAAGATCAAAATTAATAATTAATTCAAATACAATGTAAAAAAAAATAATAAATAATTCGATAGTTTGCGAAGTTCTGTTCTAAATTTTTTGTTCACATTCTCTGTTATTTGGCTATTAAAAAGTAATATAACATTTAATGGTATAATTGAGACGCTAAATTCATTAAAATACCGTAGAATTAGATAAATGAAATCAGAAAATTCAAACGTTAATTCAAACGAAAATTTTAAATACAAATTGCGAAACATTTCAACCTGAGTTAAATTAAATTTTAAGGATTTCCCATTAATCATATTTTATGTAATAGACATAAAATTATTGGTCAGAATTTAAATGAATAATTTTTAAAAATAATATTTGTTCATATTTTTAAATAATGTATTGATACTTTGTTACATTATATTTGTATATTATATATTGTTGCATATCGCTTATTAATATATTGTAATGAATTTTCAATAATATGTCAATACTTTTATATTTTTTAATCTTACGTTTTTAAGTTGAATAAATTCCCGTCCTTCATATATACAAAGAAAGTTACACTTCAGTTTATTTAAATATAATTTAATATTAAAAATTTTAATTAAAACATCGTATATAAAATTTTCGTTTTACTATAAATGAATTTAATGAATAATTTTATTTCGAAACTAATGATTTCATTTAGAATTTAATCAATATTAACATCGACTTTCATTGGTCTACACAGTTCTTATTTATTTTCAGAGTTCTTTTTAATTAAAACATAGCTAAATCAAAAAAATATGTACCTAACTTTCTTCACAAGCATTAATTATAGTAGAATATCTGCAGAATGAAGATTATATGTATAATTACTACATAAAATTATTTTTACAATTGAAATAAATTATCGCCTATTAATTATTAATTAAAATAATAATAATTAAAAATAAATAATCATCTCTTCCAAATCAGATGCATAAGGTCACTGATAAATAAATTAAAAGATTTTTTCAAATTCAACATCCTCATTTTCAAATATTTAAAGCATTATCACTGCAAGTAAATATGTTTCTCTTAGTTTACAAAAGCTACTGTGTGGCAAAATGTTATTTCTTATTTTACACAAAAATTGCAAAATGTAACATTTATTTTGTAATAAAGACGTTAATATAAGATTCAAATGTCGGATAAAGAAGTTTGTATCTAAGATTCAAATATCTTAGAAACAAAGGCAAATTCTTGAAAAATCCATTCTCTAGCAGAAAATTATACAAACTTTTTAACTTTAAACTTTTTTAAAACTGAAAACTCTATACTCAGTAATACCACCAGAGATTGATTCTTCATACCATCAAAGAATGCAGAGATTACTCCACTGCAACATGGTACCTAATAAAATTTTCCCTGTAGAAACAATTTTAAAGTCTTCAAGAAATACCTAAATAAAGATTAATCTGTTTCCAAACCAAACCCAAAAGAAAAAAAAGTGCATATATATACTCAAACGGTTCTTTAAAAATCCTTCTTGTGGCAAAATTGTTATTTATTATTTTACAAAAAATTCAAAATGTAACATTTTTTGTCGTAAAGCAAATATCTTTAAATTGCAAAAAAAGCTCCTGTGTCTTAAAAGCATGTGGTAAAATGTTATTTATTATTTTACAAAACATTGCAAAATGTAACATTAATTTTTTGTCATAAAAACGATCTATAAACATCTTAAATGCAAGTTGTACAAAAAGAAATGCTTTTAAAATGTCTATTCTCTAGTAGTAAAAATAGACTATTTTTAACAACAACAAAACTGTCATTGTTGGTACTATGCTCACAGTTATACCTCCAGAGATTGATTCTTTATACCCACAAAGAATACAGAGATTACCCCACTGCAACATGGTACCTAATAAAATCTTCCTTGAAGAATCAATTTTAAAGTCTTCAAGGAATACCTAAATAAAGATTAATCTGTTTCCCAAACCAAACCCAAAAGAAAAAAAGTGCGTATATATACTCAAACGGTTCTTTAAAAATCATACTTTTAAATTGCTGACAGTATCCATTTGATTACTTGTTCTACTAGACAGTAAATATTGTTTTTTCTTAAAAGCTACTATGTGGCAAATTGTTATTTGTTATTTTACAAAACATTGCAGAATGTAACATTTTTTTGTCGTAAAGATCTTCAAATATCTTAGTATTTTTTGTACAGCTTGCATCTATGTCTTAAAAGCTACCGTGTGGCAAAATGTTATTTATTATTTTACAAAACATTGCAAATGTAACATTAATTTTGTTTTTATAAAAAAGATCTTTAAACATCTTAAATGTAAATTGTACACAGAAATATTTTTAAATTACCATTCTCTAATAGTAAATCTCGACTACCTTTTAAACAACAATATTTTTTATACAAACTGTCATTGCTTTTACTATTTCTCAGTAATACCACCAGAGATTGATTCTTCATACCATCAAAGAATGTAGAGATTACCCCACTGCAACAGGGTATCTAATGAAAATTTTCCCTGTCCCCAATTTTAAAGTCTTCAAGAAATACCTAAATAAAGATTAATCTGTTTTCCAAACAAAACCAAAAAGAAAATTTATATATAACATGTATTCTTAAGAAAAATTTCGCAAACGGTTCTTTAAAAAAAACCCTTTTAAATTGCTGACAGTATCCATTTGATTACTTGGTCTACTAGACAGTAAATATTTTTTTTTTTTTTTTTTAAAGGCTATGTGGCAAAAATGTTATTTATTATTTTGTGAAACATTTGAAATGTAACATTAATTTTTTTTTGTTATAAAACGATCTTTAAACATCTTTAATGCAAGCTGTACAAAGAAATATTATTAAAATAGCCATTTTCTAGTAGTAACACTTTTAACAACAATATTTTTATACAAACTGTCATTGTTGGCACTATTATGCCACTAGAGATTGATTCTTTATATTTCAAAGAATACAGAGATTACCACTGCGACATGATACCTAATAAAATTTTCCCCTGTAGAATAAATTTTAAGTCTTCAAGAAATACCTAAAATTAAATAAATTAATAAAGATTAATCTGTTTCCCAAACCAAAAACCATTGTAAAAAGTACATATATATCAAAATGATTCTTTAAAACAATCCTTCTTTTAAATTGTTGACATCCATATGATTACTTGGTGTACTAGACAGTAAATATTGTTTTTTTCTTAAAAGATACAATGCGGTAAAAATTGTTATTTATTATTTTACAAAAAATTGCAAAATGTAACATTTATTTTTGCTGTAAAGATCTTCACATATCTTAGTATCTTTTTTTGTATAGCTTGTATCTATGTCTTAAAAGCTGAAAAAGCTGTGACAAAATGTTATTTGTTATTTTACAAAACATTGCAAACTGTAACATTAATTTTGTTGTTATAAAAACGATCTTTAAACATCTTAAAGGCAAGTTGCACAAAGAAATATTTTTAAAATATACATTCTCTAGTAGTAAATCTCATGGACTCTTTTTAACAACAATCTTTTTTCACAAAACTGTCATTGTTGGTACTACTTATTTCGCGCAGTAATACCACCAGAGATAGATTCTTTATACCATCAAAGAATACAGAGATTACCCCACTGCAACATGGTACGTAATAAAATTTTCCTTGAAAAAATCAGTTTAAAAGTCTTCAAGAAATACCTAAATAAAGATTAATCTGTTTTTCAAACTAAGCCAAAAAGAAAAAAATATAAACATATATACTCAAACGATTCTATAAAAAATCCCTTCTTTAAATTGCTGACAGTATCCATTTGATTACTTGATCTACTAGACAGTAAATATTTTTTTCTTTTAAAAGTTACTATGTGGCAAAAATGTTATTTATTTTACAAAACAGTTCAAACTGTGACATTAATTTTGTTGTTATAAAAACGATCTTTAAACATCTTAAATGCAAGCTGTACAAAGAAATATTTTTAAAATATCCTTTCTCTAGCAGTGATTCTCATAGACTAGCTTTATAACGGCAATCTTTTGTATAAAACTGCCATTGTTGGTACTCTTTCTTCAGTAATACCACCAGAGATTGATTCTTTGTACCATCAAAGAATACAGAGATTACCCCACTGCAACATGGTATCTAATAAAATTTTCCCTGAAGAATCAATTTTAAAGTCTTCAAGAAATACCTAAATAAAGATTAACCTGTTTTCCAAACCAAACCAAACCAAAAAAAAAAAAAAGTACATATATACTCAAACGGTTCTTTAAAAAATCCTTCTTTTAAATTGCTGACAGTATCCATTTGATTACTTGGTATACTAGACAGTAAATATTTTTTTTTTTCTCTTAAAAGCTACTATGTGGATAAATATTATTTGTTATTTTACAAAAAGTTGCAAAGTGTAACATTAATTTTGTTGTTGTAAAAACGATATTTAAACATCCTAAATGCTAGCTGTACAAAGAAATATTTTTAAAACATCCTTTCTCTAGCAGTGATTCTCATAGACTAGCTTTATAACGGCAATCTTTTGAACAAAAACTGCCATTGTTGGTACTCTTTCTCTCAGTAATACCACCAGACATTGATTCTTTATACCATCAAAGAATACAGAGATTACTCCACTGCAATATGGTACCTAATAAAATTTTCCTTGAAAATCAGCTTAAAAGTCTTAAATAAATACCTAAATAAAGATTAATCTGTTTTCCAAACCGAACCAAAAGAACTACCACCACCTACTTATACCACTAGTACATGTATGTACTCAAACAATTCTTAAAAAAAAAAAACCTTCTTTTAAATTGCTGACAGTATCCATTTGATTACTTGGTCTACTAGACAGTAAATATATTTTTTCGCTTAAAAGCTACTATGTGGCAAAATGTTATTTGCTATTTTACAAAACATTGCAAAATGTAACATTAATTTAGTTTTTTATAAAAACGATGTTAAATGCAAGTTGTACAAAGAAATATTTTTAAAATATCCATTCTCTAGTAGTAAATCTCTTTTTTACTGACTTTTTAACAACAATCTTTTTATACAAAACTTTCATTGTTAGCATTATTATACCACCAGAGATTGATTCTTTATACCATCAAAGAATGCAGAGATTACCCCACTGCAACATGGTACCTAATAAGATTTTCCTGAAGAATCAATTTTAAAGTCTTCAAGAAATACCTAAATAAAGATTAATCTGTTTTCCAAACCAAACCAAACCAAAAAAAAAAAAAGTACATATATACTCAAACGGTTCTTTAAAAAATCCTTCTTCTTTTAAATTGCTGACAGTATCCATTTGATTACTTGGTCTACTAGACAGTAAAAAAGCAAAGCAAAGAAAAGCAAAACAGGAATTCGTTTTGTCCAGTAACCCCGAATTCCACTCATAATTGGAGCTCGAGAAGATGTTGCCATGGTAACGGAACTAAAGCGCCCTACCTGGAAGGCTGTCATCTTTAATTTCTTCTCTCGTTCACTTAGCATACCTTCTGGTTTGGTTTAAAATACATCTTGCGCGCTTCCAAGCAAATTGAGACTTGTAGGAAGAGCCACTTTGCATTTGCTTATGACAACACTCAATTTCGAAATCTCTCGGAAGAATTTATTCGGATTTTTCTCTCTCTCTCCCTGGGGTGTTTTTGTAATGCCGTGTTATGCTTCAAAACTGTCTGGGTCTGATATTGAATTTGTCATTGTTGTCTGGAGTATTATAAGCGAGGCATATTTGAAAGCGATTATCATACTTCTACCCTTATATTTTTTTTATTTTGTCTATCTGAATCTTTTTTAATGTTTAATGTGTGTTCTTAGTAGAGTAAGTACGTAAATTTTATCAAAATGGCAAAAAAAAACAGGCGGCATTTTGTTTGAAACGATTCTGTTAAATATTAAAAATTCAAAAAGGTCAGAAAAAAATTAATGCAAAAAACGGGCATTTACTAAGAGAATTAAAATGGAATTATAAGAATATTAATAAATTATATTCACTTCAAATTAAACCTTCTACTTATTGAAAAAAAAATTAGAAAATAAAGGAAAAGCGTTATTAGTTTTGTTTAACCAAGTATGAATGAAGATTTGCATACCAGACAATAATTAAAAGAGGTAATTTTTACAATCTGAATAAAATTTTCAATAAAAGTAATTTCTTTAAATAATTTAATTGTTTTAGTGTTTAAATTGGAGACTTTTGATGTTTACAAATTTTATTAAAGTGCTCTATTGTGATATTAGATTTATTGTTTTTCTGTCAAAGTTATTCTTGTAAAAATCTGCCGAGAATAGTTTTTCATGCAAAATATCCTCAAAATATATATAATCTTTAATGTATTAGCATTAAAAATGCTGTATGTTTGATTTCAGTGATATATTTTTAAAATAACTAATGCTTTTGATGTTAAATTTTAAATGTTTTATATCATTTAGCATTCTGTAAATGACAAAATCTAATTTTCCAGAAGCCAAAAAATCAAATTATCGTAATGAATATGCATCGAATGTAATTTAAAAAGGTTATATGCGAATAAATAATATAATCAGAATTGAAAAAATGAATATTTATTAATATCGTTGACAAAATTTCTTCAAATGTTTTCATTTATTTTATTCAATTTCGTACTGGAACAAAGATATAGCTGTTTCATCTAATTCTTTTATTGAACGCGACTAACCATTTTTAAAAATTTTTTTTTATTACTGTAGCGTAAAAACAATCCACGTACAAAGTAGCGAAAAATTAAAAGCTGTAAACTAAAGGGAATTATATCAAAAAAAAAAAAATTAAATTAGTTAAACTATTTTTTATCATTAAAATTATTAATGGTCACTCATTTAAAGATAGAATATTTAACATTTCAGAACATTTAACTAAATACCAAATTAGAGAGGGTATGGATATTGAAGAATGGTAGAACAGAATTTGAAAATTATAAGACAAGTTGAAAGAAACAAGACTAAATTTTGGTTTTGTAAAGGGTATAAAATCCCTTAAGTTTATACTTCATAATGTACTTGATTGATGCATTCTTTCAACACACATTTATGTTCCTGATTTTTGTTCATTTAATTTTTAAATTTTATTTGATCATTTATAAACTTTTTTGCTCCTGACAAAGATTTTTTCATGAAACGTTGTTTCATGTTTATCCGACCAAAAAAAGGCAAATGTGTAGTTGGGGTACTAACTTAAAAATATTGCTATTACTTTGAGTAATCCCCTTTAACTTTAATCCGTTATAAGAAAATTCATATTTCAACAATATCAACTGTTATGTCTATTTTCTGTAATTGATTTTTGCAAGTTGGATACAAAGCAAAACTGATAATGGTTTATAATGAATACATTCTGTAAAAACTCCACTTATATTTTTATATGAATAATTTATTTAAATCTCATATTAAAAAAAATATATAATTCTTAATATAGTTACAGAAACATTGGCATTTCTGAAATACCTTGAAGTTATAGTATTTCTTAAATTTTACCTAAATTTAAAAAATCAAAAATATTTTATTAGTCATATATAAAAAAAACCCCAAAAATATTGTGTTTTTTAATTGTAATTTATTTGTAACTTTAAAATTTATATTAGTTAAAGACTTTGCACGTGGAAATTCTTTACATACTTTTCCTAATTTTAAATAGTTTATTTTTTATTTATCAGAAATAAACCCCGCTTCTATATAAGTTGTATCTGACAGGATATTTGTTCTTGTTTTTTTTTTTTTTTTTTTTTTTATGTTCAAATATTTATCTCATTATATGAAGAAACTGTCTGTAGAGACTAAAAGAAGCATTCTTTTCAGATGTGTTTCGCTACAAATTTGTAATTTATATTAAACACATTAATATATTATATTTTAATGATTTGCAAACCTTGGGCATAAAATTTTCTTTGAAACTTCAATTAAAAAACGCCTTTCTTTCAGTCCATACCTTAGCAAATTGTTCTAAAAACAAAAGTGTCCATGAAGAAATATATCTTGAACAAAAATTCGATCCATTTAAGGGAACTCTTTTGAGGTTTGCGCATTTTGCAGTAATTTAAAATGCCGAGTGGTTGAATCTCTGCTAATGCACTTAATTAAATATTTCCTAATCGATATCGCTCTGTTTCTGAAATGTTAATGCCTTTCGTGACAAGGGGAAAGAAGCGAGATTTACCTTCAATGGAAGAGTTTCCGTCTTATTTAAGTACGAACAAAAGGTCTTTCTTTCAAATTAAGTTACATGCAAGGCTAAACACATAATTTATTCTTTATTTTTTTTTTTTTTTTTCAATTATTCTTATATTTTAGAGACCTTGCCAATATTTAAAAATATTGTCGCTTATTATTTTTCTTAATCTTTGAGATAAATTTTTTATTATATATAATACATGCAATATTAGTTTTTTGTTAAATGCTAAAATTATTTTATTCTTCATAAGTCTTTTTTTGTAATAAAAGATATTTTTTTTTCCAATGCAGCTGGCAAACACTTCGACATGGACGTCTTGGATGCCTTAAGGCAAGAGTTGCACAGACGTTACTCACTTTGCATTACCCAGGGGGCGCGTGTAACTTGAAGGTAAGCCACGGACGCGGAGTAACAAAGCCCCCGCAACGCCCTACGATCCTATTAGACCGGGACCTACGGTTTAAAGTGGATTCCGAACCACTGCACACATCCATGGCACCGTCGGGACTCGAACCCGAAACCTGTGGTACCGAGCGCCAGAGCGCTAGCCACTCGCACATTCAGGCCCTAATAAGATATTTTAGAAGAATTTAATTTTTTATATATGTTTTTATAATATTATGTAGATGATTTTATTTATATGTGAATTCATAATATTTTCTATCATCAGGAAATCACTAGAAAATTAAGATATATTAACGTTTCTTGATTTTCTGATTTACTTTTAAATTTTTCCTTTTTTTCTATTTTTTTTTTTAGCTTCTATCAATACTTTATTTTATTTTTTATTCGATTGTTATATTTATTTTAACATTCAGTTAATATTTTTATTTTAAATTTGTCACTTTCTTTAATATTTGGAAATCTTTCACCATGTTATTGATTTATATTAACTTGTTTAACTCATATGCACACATTTTCAATGTCAGCTGGTGTACTTAATTTAATGCCATTTTTGAAATAGCTGCTCGCTAATAATTTTATGCAAAATTTACTAAATTATATCGAATAATTCAGAAAATTAAGATTAATTATAAGAAGTAACCTTCTCGTGTATTAGTACATTCATGAGAAGGTCAACCTTACTGTTAATATTGACTGTAAATCTTCAATATTAAAATACTAAAAAAATATCTGCAGACAGGAATGTATTATAAGATCCTAAAATGAAAAATTACTTTTTTTTTTTTAATTTTGAATATTATTCATATATTAGGATAGTAAAAAAAAAAATCGCTTTTTGATTTTTATTCATATAAAGATTATTATTATTTAGAATTTTAAATAATTTAAGACATTAAAAAAATATGAACCATTTCTAAAATTTTAAATAATTTAAGACATTAAATTAATGTAAACCTTTCATAAATTTAAAAAATTAAAAATTTCTGAAATTTTTAAAAATATAAATTTTTTTCAAAATTTTAAAAATGTGAATCTTTTCCAAAATATTTTAAAAATCGAAAATTTCTTAACAATTTTAAAAATATCAAGATTTCTTAACGTTATTTAAAAATTAACAATTAATGTATAGCTTTTAGCAAAAAAGCAAAACGTCAAATTCCAACTACGTATTATCTTTGCACACTACATTAAAATTCATATATTTAAATAACAAATGAATATGGGGCATGAATGGCCGAGTGGCTAGCGCTCTGGCGCTCGATACCACGGGTTTCGGGTTCTGAGTCCCAGAGGTGCCATGGATGTTTGTAGTGGTTCGAATCCACTTTAAGCCGTAGGTCTCAGTCTCATATGACTGTAGAAGAGCGTCATGGAGCAAAAGTCAGACTTCTACCTATGGGTGCTCCATCACAACAGGAGCTGATTCCTTCCCCTTCAACCATAAGTCCATATAGGTTCGTGGGCTTGGTCTAGATTAGATATCTACCAAGTGGGATAAGAAAGAACAACAACGCAAATGAATTTAAGGATTCTGATAATACTGAAAAACCACTATTGCATGTAAACATTTTTTGAATTTTTAGTTTACTGCTTAATATTTTTAAATCGAACAAATGCTTCAGGATTTTGAGAATCTAAATTTTTGTTAGCAGATATGCTTAATTTAGCTAAATTTAATTCGTATACAACTTTTAAAAGGATCCCTTTTTCTCTCAACATCGTATTGAATTCAAAAATAGGAAAATATTAAAACTATAATCCAAAGTTTTCTTTGGAAAATCTATATAACTATTAAGGGTTTAAAAGGATTTTTTCAAAAACCTTAATAGCTTGAATTTAAGGTAAAAATTATATTTTTAGATGCAGAGAAATAATTTCATTATTAGAAATATATTTAAAAAAAGATGGCTAGTAAATTAATGCAGTTAATAAAAACAAAATGTGTTAGAAGAAAAGGGAAAAATTACATTTTTGATTTTTATTGGTAGCACATTAGTTTAATATCTGAAATTGGGGATTATGGATGCATTAAATTTAATCACGCTCATTTAATTATGGAAATCAAATTATACTCGGTTTTTTTTTTTCATTATTCTACATTTTCTTTTTTTCTTTGTTTGAATATTTGCTTTGCATTTTCATGTCTAAAGAAAAATGATTACTTTATCATGATAAATTTGATTTTAATGATAAAAGTGTCTTCTGAATGATATCTAAATTGACGTATAAATTATAGTTCATTAAATCATTTAAATTTCCTCACTGAATAAATTAGTAATCTGACAGCAAAAATCACGATGATTATAAATGAGTAATTGAGATACATCACATAAAATTATATTTTTTTTTTACTAACTTTTAAAAAATTTTACTATATATAGCTTTATGAATAAAATTATTTAAAATTTTAATCTACTTTAATTTTTAAAAAATTAAATAAGTTTGTGTGTCTAATCCTTGTATTCTGCAATATGGGAAGGACATCCCATAAGCTGTGTACTCATAGATGGCGGGAAAGAGGCAGCTTCTGTTGTGATAGAGTAGCCTGAGGTAGAATCTGCAATATGGGAAGGACATCCCATAAGCTGTGTACTCATAGATGGCAGGAAAGAGGCAGCTTCTATTGTGATATAGCAGCCTGAGGTAGAATCTGCAATATGGGAAGGACATCCCATTGTGTACTCATAGATGGCGGGAAAAGGCAGCTTCTGTTGTGATAGAGCAGCCTGAGGTAGAATCTGCAAATGGGAAGGACATCCCATAAGCTGTGTACTCATAGATGGCAGGAAAGAGGCAGCTTCTATTGTGATATAGCAGCCTGAGGTAGAATCTGCATATGGGAAGGACATCCCATAAGCTGTGTACTCATAGAAGTGGAAAGAGGCAGCTTCTATTGTGATAGAGCAGCCTGAGGTAGAATCTACAATACGGCTTATGGCAATATGGCTCTACACAGCTTATGGGAAGGACATCCCATCAGATGGCGGGAAAGAGGCAACTTCTGTTGTGATAGAGCAGCCTGAGGTAGAATCTGCAATATGGGAAGGACATCCCATAAGCTGTGTACTCATAGATGGCAGGAAAGAGGCAGCTTCTATTGTGATATAGCAGCCTGAGGTAGAATCTTTGGGAAGGACATCCCATAAGCTGTGTACTCATAGATGGCGGAAAGAGGCAGCTTCTGTTGTGATAGAGCAGCCTGAGGTAGAATCTGCAATATGGGAAGGACATCCCATAAGCTGTGTACTCATAGATGGCAGGAAAGAGGCAGCTTCTATTGTGATATAGCAGCCTGAGGTAGAATCTGCAATATGCGAAGGACATCCCATAAGCTGTGTACTCATAGATGGCGGGAAAGAGGCAGCTTCTATTGTGATAGAGCAGCCTGAGGTAGAATCTACAATATGGCTTATGGCAATATGGCTCATCTCAATATGGGTACACAGCTTATGGGAAGGACATCCATAAGCTGTGTACTCATAGATGGCGGGAAAGAGGCAGCTTCTGTTGTGATAGAGCAGCCTGAGGTAGAATCTGCAATATGGGAAGGACATCCCATAAGCTGTGTACTCATAGATGGCAGGAAAGAGGCAGCTTCTATTGTGATATAGCAGCCTGAGGTAGAATCTGCATATGGGAAGGACATCCCATAAGCTGTGTACTCATAGATGGCGGAAAGAGGCAGCTTCTATTGTGATAGAGCAGCCTGAGGTAGAATCTACAATATGGCTTATGGCAATATGGCTCATCTGATGGGTACACAGCTTATGGGGGACATCCCATAAGCTGTGTACTCATAGATGGCGGGAAAGAGGCAGATTCTATTGTGATAGAGCAGCCTGAGGTAGAAGTCTGATTGGCTAAGATAAAGGGCAGTACCATAAGGGAGGACTTTTAGAGGGGAGCGACCTCGCATTTGTGTATCATATGGAAGAAATCGGAAAACTCCCATCAGATCATCCGACTAACGAGGCTAGATACTGAACATCACAAATGACATCGAGTTTCCTAGTTTTTGAAACAGTGTCTACAACAAAGCCCCCATCAGATGTATTTTTACTTTTAAACATACAATCTGTATATTAATTACTTCTAACCTAATGCACATCAGTGATGCACGTTGACACTGAGCCCCTAGCCGGGCAAATAATTTTGTAAACAAAACAATGTGCCCAAAGGAATTGCTTATATAATTCATATAATTGTTCATATCAATTCAAATTAATTTGGATAAAAGAAAGAAAACGATCAATTTCTATTATACTAATCTCATATTTCTATAATTAAAATTTATCGTGCATCAGAGATTTTTAACTAAGAAATCTTTATCTATTTGAAATAATTTCATCAAATAAAAAGGCAAGCTACGGGAAAAAGAGTAACATTTAAACTTGGGAATGAAAATGTATTTATTGTACATTTACATTTACATCAGGCGGATGTCTAGAATGTTAATGTAAAAATTGTAGATTTCTTGCTTATCAAGCAAGCAAGCACCAGAACTATTTTCTCTTAGATATTATCAAATATGTTTAATATATTAAAATTATTAATGATCCTAAAAGAATCATTTAAAGTTTAACATAGCTGATGTTGGATGGAGTATTATAAAATTTTGATGGCGGGCTTTAAAGTAAATTCTTATAGACATAAATAGCCATTGATGTGATAGTATTTTATGAACCAGCATGCATTAATAAATATATTAATATGCTGAATAATTAACATACTAAAATCAAAGTAATTTTAGTTGAACCTATTAAAAATTCTATGCGTGACATCTTACGTTCCACGATTTTCTAACAATATATCGTACTTGATTGTGCATCATTTATTAATTTTATTCAGATTATATTTTACTATATTTTATTTTTACTTTTAAAAAATATTTATGATAGATGTTGAATGGAGTGCAACAACAAGATATACATAACAATAAATTTGCAACAACAAAAACCATGCTAAAATTTCTACTAATGCTAATTCTGAAAGGCAAGAAATACTGTCTAAATTATACAAACACACATGTTATTAATTACACTTATCTGAATGTGTTTGTGTGAAAATAATTTCTACCAGTTGTAAACAAGTAATCTTCTTTTATGCCAATTTTGGATAGTGTTTGAGCCCTGGATTGATTTGTTCCAAGTGTAGTTCCCAATATATTCCCGCCATTAAATATAGAATATTTGTAACTGACTTTGTTTTTGAAATATTTATTGGTGTTGTAGAACATTCAGAAATATATCAAAATGCAGAATTGGAAATATAAACATCTATTTCAGACAAATCTAATTAACCTAAATCAATCAACAAACCGAGATATTTTCAAAGGAAAACTTATATTCGCTTTTTGAATAACACTTCTTCTGATTTAGTCTGCATTTAATTAAATTCTCTATTTGAGGCGACAGCCTCGAGATATTGAATATATATTATTGGACTGAATTGATTGTATTTCTTCTTGTATGTCACCTTCATAATACCTGATGAATATATTGTAGCCTTTCGATTCCGATATAAGGAATCTATAATTATGTACATTACTTGTGGTTCTTAGTAGTTGTTTATGTTAGCTAACATGTAAGAATTTGATTGTGACACATAATCTTGCATCTATAATTGGATTACCTAATTGGAATTTCCCAATAATAAATTTTATAAAGTCTATTATTGTTAAGTCTTCCCAAACACCATTCCACTTCCTTTTCCTTTTATTCAAGTGGTGTAGCACCATTTCATTTCTTCCTAGATGATGCTTAATCTGTCACTGTTTTGCAATAACATTTGCAATTACCCAATGAACAAATGTCAAATATTAGAAAAGAAAAGAAATAAGATGGATAGAGACCTCTGGCGAATTACTTGTTTTACTTGGTCTCGCAATTTAGTTTATATGATTCACGTGAACTTAACTTCTATTGAAGAAACAGAAAACAATAGATTTAACAAAGTGATAAATATTTTTAGTGGATAAAATATACCGGGTATATAATATTATACTGCTTGTGAAAGCTAGAAATATTTTTTAAAAATGAATAATTTCTAAAAATGGCTAAATCTACGACAAAAAGATCTTTTATCATGAATTACAAAAATTAGGTAAGTATTGTAAGCAATATTTGAAGGAAACTTCTATACAAAAATATAATAAAAAATACCTATAATATTTAATTGAAATATATATTTGGTATGGTCTACGCAAAACAAATTTGTATCACATCTGTTTTATTTAACCTCAAGTAAAGAGTTATAACTTCCACTTCTGAAAGTACATCTCTGCTAGAAAGGCCAATAGGTTTTCAAGCATTTATGGTACTTTGTTTTTAATAACCGCTAAAAATGTTCGAAAACTAGACACTTTTTTTTTTTCTAACGGCTATTACATCCTTTATTGTTATCCAACAACGCTAATATTTTTCTTTGGCTTTTTTTTTTGAGTGTGTGTTCTATAGATAGAAACTGAAATGATTGATACGACTTAAATAATAAATATGTCTTTCTTGATATGTGATAACTTTCAGCTGTACAGTTTGAAACATAGTGCATGGTTTCTCGAAATATTGTTCTTATTTCTGGCATAATCTTATTTACTTTGATATTATTATAGTTAACTGACATATATATACTATAACATAATCAGTAAAATAAAGTATTGTTCAATAAAAATTGGTATAAAAGACAAATTACCCCACTATTTGGGCTGGGAGGAAATCCATGCTTCAGTAATGATGCATGAGCCAATCAAAGTAAGTTTTTCTGTGATTGAGGCGGCTTACATTTTTATAGAGGGAGTTAGATGAAGAATGTTTCTACAATGCTGTATTTCGTTTCGTGATTTAATAATGTTGACGAACAATTCGTTACATTAGTGTGTATATATATATATGCATATATATATATATATATATATATACACATATATATATATGCATATATATATATACACTAATAGGACTCAGGACATTCTAAACTTTATTGAACCTTCATTGATCGTAAATTCATATTAATTCCCAAAATAGTTTTGATATTTTTGAAAAAAAAAAATTAATTTCAACATATAAATAGCTGATAAGTGATAATTAAATTTTCTGTGCAATTTTTCAATTAAATAAATCTAGTGTACTTTAATTGCTTTTTTTTTCGTTAATCGTTTCCACAACTAAAATTGATATTTTTGTGTATTTATGCTTTACAAGCTGGTATTTTGCATCGGCTAGCTTAATTCATTTGCTGGTTTTCTTTTTTTGGAACTGTTTTCTGATTTTTTTTTTTTTTTATGCTACATGTTGTCAGAATAATATTGTGGTAAATTGAAAACAAAATAATTTGTTTTAATGCAAATAGAATTTTGTCACCCAGAAATATAATTATTTTGATTTTTGAAAGATATTTACTCTGGAGAAATTGTTTTCTTATATTCGGTTGTTCCGCATGAAATGGCCTTTTAAGTAATGGCTGGCACTCTATAAAAATATATACATAACGGTATTAAGTTAAATAAAAATGTTATGTCACATTTTATTGATTGATCTGTTCTCTGCTTGCTTATAAGTTTTGAAATTTTTAGAAATTCTTCAACAAAAAACATGAAAACCCATGAAATCGGATCACTTTTTCTGTATGAATATAAATTTGGACATTCGGCTACCCAAGCAACGCGAAACATTAATGATGCATTTGGAAATGAAAAAGCAATGTATTCACCGCTAGACGATGGTTTCAGAAGTTTAAATCAAGAGAGATTAGCTTAGAAAAAAAATTTCATTGGAAGACCCCAAAAATATCCATTTTAATGATATTTGGAAGGCAAAAATACAGCTAAACCTACAACTGTGAGAGCAATTGCTGTTGATTTTGAAGTAAGCATAGCAACAGTTTCGAGACATCTAGCTGCCCTTGAAAGATGAAAAAATTTGACAAATGGACTCTGCGGGAATTGTAGATAGGCAGGAATTGCAACCTTTTGCAGATTTGCATATTCAACAAAGAAATATAAAAAAAACCAATTTATTTCACATTTTGATAGAGTTTCTTTCTAAAAGCAAGACCATTAATTTTACTAAACTTTGATGTTAATATTTAAGGAAAAATAACTTTGTCAGTTAGCGTTAGATATATAATATATAACAGTTCATAAAAATAAAAATAAACTTATTAATAAAAAATTAATAATACCAATTAATAAAATAGAAGCCTGATGGCCGAATAACTAGTGCTGTGGCTCTCAGTACGGCAGTTTTCGGGTTCGAGCCCCTGCGATGCCATGGATTCCTGTAGTGATTTGGAATCCATTTTAAGCCATAAGCCCCTGTCTAATTAACAACAAATGACAGTAGAGTAACAAATAAGTGAGTTGGCCATAGTTCTAACAACTCTGTTCCTTAAAAAAAAAATTCACATGCTTGGAAATCTAGTGCAAAAAAAATCGGACAGATCTTATCTTTGGTATAAGCATCAGGATGGGCCTGGCTGCGAGAAGTTGACTGAGACAATCTTGTCCGGTAATCTGATGTAGTGCTTAAGAAAAAGAATGAATAAAATAACCTTTTGGGTGCTCAATATTCTGAATGTTTAAATTTTAGTAAAATTTTAGAAAATTTTTTTCTAAATTTTAGTTAGTTACTTTCCATTCAAACAATATTTCTAGAAAAAAAAATTAAATCTACTCTAAAAAAATGCTATAATGTTTAGTTTAACAAAAGTAATATTGGTAGGACACGCCATGAGAGTAAAGTTTTTTGTAAATGAAATGTAAAAAAAAAAAAAAAAAAAATCAAATTATTAAATAACTCATTAATTTTCTTATAAGCTTAGGACTAATAATTATCAATAATTCTTTTAGCTGTCTGTACATGCTGATGAACTGACTTCCGCAATGAGTGCGTTTTGTATATTTCACTATTTGATTTTTTTTTTTTTAAAGTTAGCAAGTTATTATATTGAAAGCATTAATTATTATTAGTTGTTAGATGAAAGTTATTAATTATTAGGAAGTTATTAGTTATTGATTGCTAGGAAAGTTATTGAATTATTTATTGTGATTTAATATCTTTGATGATATTCTTGTATTAAAGATGTTTTAATAAATATTTAGTTGTTTGGAGATGTTTCACTTGTTCACGAATAATTATAATTATGTCCCGTGTAAATTTAATCTATCTATTTCTACTAAATGGATTAAATTTAAACGAGACACAACTTCTGTAGCATTTTTAAATTGCACAATTTATATAATCTGTTACATAATTTATTGCCTTAAAAACTTCCATAACATTTTAAAATTTTTCATTTTTTAAAATCATTCGGAAATCGAGTTCATTTAATGCCATCTATGCAATTAATCAAGCTTATTTATTGTAATTGATAATTTGGAAAATTTCTACAAACTAGTTTGTAATGATCAGTAAACGATTGGTAATCTTACTAATGTATGTGCCAAATGTACAACGGTTACAATATTTGCCGTAGAATGCATTCGACAAACGAGCGAAACATTGCTTCGAACTATCATTTTTCAACCCATTAAGCACCTTCCAGCAATCTTTAGTAATGGGTTTGCACATTAAGCTGTTGCCTTTCATAATCGCTAACCCCATGAATAATGGGTTGAAACAGCGAACCATTGTTCTCCAGTGTCCCAACCAGAAAGGTACATAAAGTCGTGTTTATTGTTGCTCCAGATAGCTTAGTGTTACATTTCTTTGTAACAGATGGAGAAATTTACGATAAATACACATTTTTCCTCATATTACACTAATGAAACTTTTTAATCCTCTACAGATCGTGTTTGAGTATTTCACTTTCATTATACATGTGTTAAGTAATAGTTACGTGCAATTTTCTGGTAGGAGTCATTAATTAATCACACAAATAAGTTGTTTGCTATTTCATAATTGTGCATTTGAAGGGATTTAATATAGAAAACGTCAAAGGATATGGGAATGTCTTTATATTTTCCTGTTATACGAGTAGAACTGATGCATATTTAATGTTTGTTGTTGTTTCTTATCTCACTTGGTAGACTGCTTATCTAAACCAAGTCCAAGAACTTGTGTGGTCATGAGAGGAGGGGGGTAGCTTCTATTGTGATGTATCACCCGTAGGAAGAAATCTGAGTTGGCTCCATGATCTGAAGAAGGATCTCAGTGCCTTCCGGTGGACTTCTAGGTGGGAACTACCCCGCATTTGAGTATCGTATGGGAGAAAACCCGGTAAAACTCCCACCAGGTAGTCCGACTCACGAGGCAAGATGCTGAACATCACAAATGTCATCGAGACTCATCATTTTTTGAAACAGTGTCTACAACAAAGTCACCAGTAAATTTAACCTCAGTGGTAATGCTCAGCAGCGGTACAAGACTTCCGTAATGAGGTTCTTTCCTTCGTTTAATTTCGTAATGAGTGTTGTTCTTGCATATTTCACTATTTGTTTTTTTTTTTTAAAATTAGCAATGTATTTATTATCCTTGAGGATGTACTTGTATCAAGGATGTTTTAAAGGATATTGAGTTGTTTGGAGACGTTTCACTTGTCTCTTTACGGATAATTATAATTATAACTTGTTTAAATTTAATCCATTTATTTCTAATAAATGGATTACATTTAAACAGGACACTATTTCTGTAGTATTTTTAAATTCCTTCATTTATATTATCTGTCATATAAATTATTGCCTTTATAGTTTCCGTAACATTTTAAAAATTATTTCCTTTTTTTTTTAAAAAGCATTTAGAAATTATTTCAGTTCATTTAATGCCAACTATGCAATTAATAAAGCTTATTTATTGTGATTGTTAATTTAGAAAATTACTACAAATTAGTTTGTAAAGATCAGGAAACGATTGGTAATCTTGCTAATGCATGCTCCAAATGTACACCAGTTACAATATTTGCCGTAGAATATATTCACCAAACGAGCGAAACATTGTTTCGAACTACCATTTTTCAACCTGTTAAGCACCTTCCAGCAATATTTAGTAATGGGTTTGCACATTAAACTGTTGGCTTTCATAATCGCTAACCCCATGAATAATGGGTTGAAACAGCACAGCATTGTACTCCAGTGTCCCAGCCAGAAAGGTATATAAAGTCTTGTTTATTGTTGCCCCAGATAGCTTAGTGTTACATTTCTTTGTAACAGATGGAGAAATTTACAATAAATAAATGTTTCTCCTCGTGTTACTCTAATGCAACCTTTTAAGCCTCTACATATTGTGTTTGAGTATTTCGCTTTCATTATCAATGTGTTAAGTGATGGTTACGCACAATTTTCTGGTAGGAGTCATTAATTAATCACACAAATAATTTGTTTGCTATTCATAATTGTGCATTGAATGTGATTTAATATAGAAGACGTCAAAGGATATGGGAATTTATTTATATGTTCCTGTTATACGAGTAGAACTGATGCATATTTAATGTTTGTTGTTGTTTCGTATCCCACTTGGTAGACAGCTTATCTAAACCAAGTCCAAGAACTTGTGTGGTCATGAGAGGAGGGGGGTAGAAATCTGGTATCACCCGTAGGTAGAAATCTGAGTTGGCTCCAATATCTGAAGAAGGATGCCAGGGCCTTCCGGTGGACTTCTAGGAGGGAACTGCCACATTTGCGTATCGTATGGGAGAAAATCCAAAAAACTCTCACCAGGTAATCCGACTCACGAGGCAAGATGCTGAACATCACAAATGTCATCGAGACTCCTCGTTTTTTGAAACAGTGTCTACACAAAGTTACCAGTGAATTGTACCTCAGTCGTAAAGCTCAGCAGCGGTGCAAGACTTCCATAATGAGGTTCTTTCCTTCGTTTACATCCGTAATGAGTGTGTTTTTACATATTTCACAATGGTTATATTTTTTAATTAGCAATGTATTTATTATGCTAGATGATATACTTGTATCAAGGATGTTTTAAAGAATATTTAGTTGTTTGGAGATGTTTCACTTGTCTCTTTACGAATAATTTTAATTATGTCTTGTTTAAATTTAATCCATTTATTTCTAATAAATGGATTACGTTTAAACGAGACACAATTTCTGTAGCATTTTTAAATAGCTCCATTTATATAATCTGTTATATAAATTTTTGCCTTTACAACTTCTGTAACATTTTGAAATTATTTCATTTTTTAAAAACATTACGAAATTATTCTAGTTCAATTAATGGCAACTGTGCAATTAATAAAGCTTACTTATTGTGATTGTTAATTTGGAAAATTACTACAACTTATTTTGTAAAGATCAGGAAACGATTGGTAATATTGCTAATGTATGTTCCAAATATATAACGGTTACAATATTTGCCGTAAAATATATTCAGCAAACGAGCGAAACATTGTTTCGAACTATCATTTTTCAACCCATTAAGCACCTTCCAGCAATCTTTAGTAATGGGTTTGAACATTAAGCTGTTGGATTTCATAATAGCTAACCCCAAGAATAATGGGTGGAAACAGCATCGCATTGTTCTCCCGTGTCCCAACCAGAAAGGTATATAAAGTCGTGTTTATTGTTGCCCCAGATAGCTTAGTGTTATATTTCTTTGCAACAGCTGGAGAAATTTACGATAAATAAGTATTTCTCCACATATTACTCTAATGAAACTTTTTAAGTCTCTACAGATTGTGTTTGAGTATTTCACTTTCATTATATATGTGTTAAGTCGTAGTTAAGTACAATTTTCTGGTAGGAGACTTGCACGAACAAGTTGTTTGCTATTCATAATTGTGCATTTGAAGTGATTTAATATAGAAAACGTCAAGGGACATATGATTTATTAAAACTTTCATGTTAAAGAACTGATACATATTTAATGTTTGTTGTTGTTTCTTATCCCACTTGGTAGACAGCAGCATCAAGACCAAGTCCAAGAACCCGTGTGGTCTCATGGAGGGTGAGAAAGGGGGGGCAGCTTCTGTTGTGATGGAGCCCTGTAGTAAGAAATCTGAGTTGGTCTGAAGAAGGAGGGCAGTGCCTTCCGGGACGACTTTTAGGAGGGAACTGCCACATTTGCGTATCGTATGGGGAGAAAATCCAAAAACTCTCACCAAGTAATCCGACTCACGAGGCAAGATGCTGAACATCACAAATGTCATCGAGACTCCTCGTTTTTTGAAACAGTGTCTACACAAAGTCACCAGTGAATTGTACCTCAGTCGTAATGCTCAGCAGCGATGCAAGACTTCCGTAATGAGGTTCTTTCCTTCGTTTACTTCCGTAATGAGTGTTGTTTTTTGCATATTTCACTATTTGGTTATTTTTTTTTAAATTAGCAATGTATTTATTATCCTTGATGATATACTTGTATCAAGGATGTTTTAAAGGATATTGAGTTGTTTGGAGACGTTTCACTTATCTCTTTACGGATAATTATAATTATATCTTGTTTAAATTTAATCCATTTATTTCTAATAAATGAATTACATTTAAACGAGACACAACTTTTGTAGCATTTTTAAATAGCTCCATTTATATAATCTGTTATATAAATTTTTGCCTTTACAACTTCTGTAACATTTTGAAATTATTTCATTTTTTAAAAACATTACGAAATTATTCGAGTTCATTTAATGGCAACTGGGCAATTAATAAAGCTTACTTATTGTGATTGTTAATTTGAAAATTACTACAACTTATTTTGTAAAGATCAGGAAACGATTGGTAATATTTAATGTATGTTCCAAATATACAACGGTTACAATATTTGCCGTAGAATATATTCAGCAAACGAGCGAAACATTGTTTCGAACTATCATTTTTTCAACCCATTAAGCACCTTCCAGCAATCTTTAGTAATGGGTTTGCACATTAGGCTGTTGGCTTTCATAATCGCTAACCCCATGAATAATGGGTTGCAACAGCGCAGCATTGTTCTCCCGTATCCCAAGCAGAAAGGTATATAAAGTCGTGTTTATTGTTGCTGCAGATAGTTTAGTGTTACATTTCTTTGTAACTGATGGAGAAATTTACGATAAATAAGTATTTCTCCTCATATTACTCTAATGAAACTTTTAAGTCTCTACAGATTGTGTTTGAGTATTTCACTTTCACTATCAATGTGTTAAGTTGTAGTTAAGTACAATTTTCTGGTAGGAGACTTACACGAATAAGTTGTTTGCTATTCATAATTGTGCATTTGAAGTGATTTAATATAGAAAACTTCAAGGGGTATATGATTTATTAAACCTTTCATGTTAAAGAACCGATACATATTTAATGTTTGTTGTTGTTCTTTATCCCACTTGGTAGACAGCAACATCACGACCAATCCCAAGAACCCATGTGGTCTCATGGAAGGTAGGAAAAGGGGAAGTCTTTTGAATTATTTAATTCAAAAGATTTAATAAGTTTCAAGAATATTAATAATTGTTCTTTTAAAATTTTGTTAAGAAAATTGTTTTCAAAAATATTTAACTACTTATTTCATTTGTTAACTGTATATTTTTTAACTCTATTTATTTCTTGGCAAACTATACTGTTAACAAATGAAATAAATAGATTTAACTATATTTTTAAAAATACTTCTTCTAAGTTCAAAACCAATTTTGGCGAAATAAAGTATTTCCACAATAGTTTTAAAAACATTTAAAATTTGGTTAAACTATAAAATTAATCTATGTCCATCGGTATTGTTCTTCTACCTTCATCAATCAAAACTTAATTAGATGCTATATATTTTACGGAAATTTCCTCAGAATAGAATATTGTTATGAGTTTCAAATTGACAATTATGTCAATTATGAATTACGAGAGTTTTCCTTTTTATGTTTCATATGTAAATTTTGGTTTATTTTCTACCAACATCAATAACTCTGCCGTTTTCAGTTACTAAAGGTAACGAGATAAAATTTGATAAGAATAAAAAAAAAAATATTCGAAATTGCTATGAAAGCGTTATACATAAAAAAAAAAAATTACAAGAGAACTTTCGAAGTAATTATAAACTAAAATAAGTTAGATAAATGTATTTAAAATGAGAAAATTTGCTAAAACAAATACCAATATAAATAAGTTAAATAGAAAATAATTTTTTGTGTTTCATATTGAACAAAAATGTAAACAAAGAATAATTATATTATTTATGAGCATATATAAATCAATATATCCTCAAGGTTCACAACAGTTTTTGTGATTTATTTCATAACCTAGAGGCAGACATAATAGTTTACGTTAAAAAATAACTTGGGGATTTTAAATATAAAAGCGTTTTTATACAGTTACACTATTTTTTTTATTTGTAATAAAACGAATAATGTAACTTGAATAAAGGCATTTATTAAAAAAAGTTTTGGGGAGTATTTGAGGTGTTCGTAAAGTCTTCCTCGAATCTAATTTAAGGGCATTTCAACTTACAGATTCACAAAACATGAAAGCTTTCAGTTCTGTATCAATTATTAGGTCTCGAACCAAGGTTTTTAGTTTGGTAGCCTAATACGCTATTCACAAGACCGCAACAAAAATATGTTTATTTATTTATACATTAAATAATAAAATGCTTATTTGTCAAGAAACATATATCAAAAAATACAGTTATACTTTGAATATAACTCCATAATTATCAAATTTTATTTTATATTAAGAGTGATATGCAAGGTATCAAATTAAGTTTTTCTCAAGGAACTAAATAATTGTTAATATATAAATGGCATTAATAAAATGTAATATAATTTTTCAATGCTGAAGCATACTCCCAACTTATGACCATGGCTATTTTTTATGCATTCAATGTATGCTCGCTTCTGCGGCCCACCATTGTCTTATGAGGAATGTATTAATGCTTTCTAAGAGGACTTTTTGATTCTACTGACTTGCCCTTTTAAGAATTATCAGAAATCTTACTAGGTTCAGACGCCTTTTTAATGTGAGGCACTGTATAATAATCACCACATAATCTGTTTTTAAAAGTAATGTCTGTACCTCGAAAGATTAGAGGAATTCTAATTTTGGTCTGTATAAGTTCCAGCTAATATATACTACTACTGGGTCAAAAATGGCACTATTGAACATGAACTGATTCTCAGTTTTTATGTGTGATAAATTTTATTAAATTAATAACCTCTGCTGAGTTTATAACGTTTTTTTCATTACTGAATTTGTTTAATTTTTCTTTTATTTGTACGAAACGTTATATGCATTCTTTTCTTATGATTCTAATTCACAAATTACATACAAAAATGGTATTTAAATATTTAAAATTTAAATTAATTTATGAACATTTTTAATTTTAAAACTTATTTTTCAGTTTTACTTTTAAATGAAAATAAGAAATATCAATTTCTGTAAATTTCGTCTGATTAATTTCTAAAGATCGATTTAAATCAATGACAAAATGAAAGCAACTTGATTTATTGATCATCTAATGCAATCTTTGACAAAATTTATAACATACTTTTCAAAAATAATTCACTTTTATCACATTTCTAGAATTCTAGAAAAGTTTGCAAACCCTACGTAAAATTTTTATTCTGATACTCTGCTTTATAATAGTTTTGAAGAATAATATATGTTTATGAGATTTAACGGAAAGCTTTTATAAAGTAGAATACGTTTGTTTCTATGTTAGAATTTGCTGCAATACTAGAATAAGTAATATTGTCGTACTTCTTTTATACAGATACAGAAAGCTAAATCCGAAAATATATTAAGTGTTGTCGTTGTATGTGCAGCTGGATTGTAACTGGGTGTGGTTGGGTTGATATTTGAGACACAGGCTGGAGAACACACGGCTTTATTTACATGCACACAAACACGACACACATACAATATTTAACTCAGTTATAGACTTATAATTAAAGATTCGTGAAAGTATTCCACTTTTACTTTACTCAGGTTACCTAAAGTATCTTAAAAGATAACATAAAGATACTCAGGTGCGCGCTGGATGCGCTAAAGATACTTCCTCTCCGGGAGAGAGTCTGTAGGCCAACAAATACACAGGGTTGCGTTAACTATATTTCTACCCTGTATGAGAGATTGTAAACTAAACGTTTCTCAGCGGCAGAGTCGGTTGCGCTCTTCTTCCTCTCGGGTGAGAGTCTGGATGTTTACGAACCGTTTCTCCTGAACACCACAGGGAGCGCTCTTGCAGTTAGTAGGAAAAAGCATGGCTACATTGCTTATTAAACTTATATGAAATGCTACTACTTAAGCATTTACTAAGAGATATTTGAACTTAACAGATATTTGTTTATAGAAATGGAAAGTCAGAAGCAGTTAATTCTTAATTTATTTGTTTTTGCTTGGTCATAACGCTGCCTGCTCTCCGATAATTCGCTCATGAACAAGAAAACAAGTAAATGGGAAACTAATATTTCGGAAAATAAATAAATGTCAATATAAACATATGTAAATATCACAACAAAATAAAGTGAAAAATAAACTAATAAACGAACTAAACCATTTTGTGGAAAACTTTTTCAAAATTTGAGTTATTTTAGACTAGATATATTTAATTAATATAAAAGAAAATTTTACTTCTTAAAAAAATTAAAGATTCAAATAACCAATTTTCATTTAAAATGTGTCATAAGAATGAATCGTATTAAAACAAGTTTTAGCAAATTGCTTTCTATATAAATATATTAAATGTGAATTCCACGCTTTCTGCTGTGCAGCTTCCATTAGGAGTTTTTACAATATCTTAATTGCATTTACCTGTTAAATGGGGAGAACTGCAATTTGGTTTTCCATATCGTTAAATGTAGTGCTCTTTAAAGTATCGATTTATTTTCACTTCTAATGTGTATTTGTGCAAAAATAATACCTTTTAATCTAACTTAAAATATATTATGTATAATCAGTTTATCTTTTACCACTTTTAAAATAATACATTCTGATTTATTTATTCAATTTGATATTTAAAGTAATTTATTTTTTTTTTTTTATTTGTACTTTTGTTGAACTCATTTTCTTAAATTACGTTAAGAAATTTCTTTAAGTGCATCTGGTTTTTTTATATAGCTGAACGTATTTGAGTACCATGTTTGTTCCCATGTCACGAATAGCCAACGACAGACGATCAGGGGATGATATTGCTTTCCGAAAAAGACTTTTAAGGGTAACTATACAGCTTTTGAGTGTCGGTGGAGAGAAAATCTGTAATACTCGCACCAGGCAGTCCCCTCGTTTCTGAAAGCAATGACAACAACAGACACTGCCAGTAGATTAGAAACTTAGCCCTCCATCAAATCAACTGCTCTCAAGGGGTGGACTAGTCACCCACACTATCCTTTAACCCACCGAAAATGTAAAACTATTATTTTAGAAAAAAAGGTAAATGGCAATATAAAAATATGTAAATAACGCAATAAATTATGGGTGAAAAATAAACCAATAAACTAACTAAAACCATTGTTGAATAGTTTTAAAATTTGAATTATTTTAGACCAAACATATATTTAATTATTACAAATGAAAATTTTACTTCTTAAAATAATAAAGAAATAAATATCTCATTTTCATTTAAAATGTGTTAGAAGAATGAATCCTATTATAACAAGTTTTAGCGAATTGCTTTCAATATAAATATATTAAATGTGAATTCCATTTAAAAGTATAAATGCTGTGATAAGTAGATTGCAGATGCATTAGAAGGTAATCAGTTTATAAAATAAATAGCTCGATTTACAAGTAAATATTCAAGAATTAAAAATTCTTTGCTGAAATAGTGTTGAGCAACCTATTATGTTAGGAGATAAAAAAAAGCAAAATTAGGTGCAACTTCCAAGTGCATTTACAAATTACTTTTGTTGATTTCCACTGGGGATTTTCTTTCGCTTTCAGTTGTGTAGCTTCCATTAGCGAGTTTTTACAATATCTTAATTGCATTTACCTGTTAAATTTAGAGAGCTGCAATTTGGTTTCCATAAAGTGAAATGTAGTGCTACTTAAAATATCGATTTATTTTTCACTTCGGATGTGTATTTGAGCAAAATAATAATACGTTTTCCTTTAACTTCCAATATATTATGTATAATCAGTTTGAAGCTGCATTTTTATCATTTATGATGGCCGTCGTTTTAAGAAACTGGTTTATGGACTTGGTTTAGATTAGGGGTAGCCAACCCAAATGATCTTGCTGGCCATTTTTTAAACACATCATAATTCCGCGGGCCGTATATAAAATTATATATCGCCATATTAAATTTAGACCCAATGTAGACATTTTTCTGGAGTGAAAAATTGCAACGTAATGAGTTATTATTTTTGTGTTTACTATTATTCTTACATGTAAATATCATTATCAATAATAATAAATGCAAATTGTAAAGAAATATTAATACTAAAAATGAAATATTAAAAATATATAAATATAAACGAAATAAAAAAATGAAATCATTAAAATATATTTATTTTACTAGTGTAATATTTGTTTCTCCACTCTTTCACTTAGCTTTTGAAAATCGATCTCAATTTGGGTATTTGCACATCGTAATGGGTGTTGCATGTTAGCATCCGTTATGTTTGAGCCTGTTTGCGTGTTCAATTTCATTTTAGAAAAAAATTATTCATACTGTGATTCACAGCGATTCACAAAGCCATTCAAACGGTGTAAGTTGAACGAAAATTACTAACAATTTCAAGTCTAGTTTGCTCTGCTATCACCAATCAACTTTGCGTATCTAAGGATGGTCACTGCGTCACTGAGGTCGCTTAAAGTTAAACATAGAACTTGTTACATTAGATGTTCCAAGAGGCGCGTGCATCATGAGTTCGCAGAATATAATTTAATTATTCTGCGAACTTATAACTGTAATATCTTAAATAAAATAGGCAATATCTGTCCTATATTCGCAAGAATATTATTTCAAAATCAAAGTTAATTTTTTTCTCATCAACAGTTAAGTTTTAAATATATGGATGCACACATAAAGTATTTTTTTTTAATACATTGGTTTTCACTACTTGGGCCATTATAAAATAAATATATTCTGTAAAAGTCTGATAAATCTCACGCGCCGGAAAAATATTCAAGGCGGGCAGTGGGTTGACCATCCCTAGTCTAGATAGTGCTATCGACCAAGTGTGATAAGAAACAAGAATAGTTTATTTTTTTCCACTTTTAAGTAATACATTCTGGTTTATTTATTCCAATTTAATAATTCAGATAATTTATTTTTTGGAAAAAAAATACATTTGAACTTTGTTGAACTCCTTTTCTTAGATTACGATTTTTAAGATTTTTTTTGAAGTGTATCTTTTTAATATTATTATTGTTAAACATGTTTGCGTACCGTGTATCACATATGTATGTCACGAACAGCCCAACACAGACGATTTGGGGATGATATTATTTCCAAAAGACTTTTAAGGGTAACTATACAGTCGTATTATCCTCACTATTTTGTTACCTTGCGTGTCGGTTGGGAGAAAATCTGGAATACTTCCACAAGGCAGTCTGATTATCGATATGAGTTCGTTATGCACTGTTAAAGTCGGCATCAAGTATCTACATTTCTAAAAGCAGTGACTAATGGACAATGAAAGCAGTGACTATAATAGTGATTCGAAACTCAGCCCTCCATGAAATCAACTGAGCTCAAAGGGCGGCCTATTCACCACCCCGCTAACAATTAATCTTCCAGAATAGCTTTAGCATTAAACAGTCTGGAGAAAGGGTGGCCAACCAAAATTATCTTGTAGGCTACTTTGGAAATGTATCATAAATGCATGAGTTATTGCTATTGTGTTCACTATTAGTCTTATAAATAGTTCAGTCACATTAATGTGACCACCACCTACTTTTAACGTCAACGTGAAATAACCAATCACAAAAGGCAGGTGGCAGCACATGGCAGGGGAGTGTATATAAAGAATTCCATTTAATACCACTTAAATACCATTTAATACCCCATTCAACACTCCACTTTTAAGGACAGAATATACAAGAGTGTATATTCTGGCTTTTGACAGGTGGTCACATTAATGTGACTGGACTGTGTATGTAAACATATATAATATAATAATAATAATACTAAACGCACATTGTAAAGACATATATAACACTAAAAATGAAATATAAAAATATATAAATATAAATAAAATAAAAAAAGGAAATTTTTAAAAAAAATATTTATTTTACTAGTGCGATATTTGTTTGCGCAAAAATATTATTTTAAATTCTACATTAATTTTTTGAATATATGAATGCACACATAAGGTATTTTTTTAATACATTGTTTTTCACTACTTTGGACATTATAAAATAAATATATTTTGTAAAAGTGTAGTGAATCTCACGGGTCGGAAAAAATGTTCAAGGCGGGCCACAGGGTTTTACCACCCTTGGTTTAGAGAGGGTTCAAGGTTAACGTGAAGAATTTATTTAAAAAACACTTCTTCTCATGTTAAATGTAACTAATAGACATTTTTTTCTTAAAATTGAAATTTTGATAAATAAATTATTTTTTATCAGTATTTGAGTTGAGTACATACTGTTCCATATTTAAGATAATTGGAAAGATAATACAGTACTGCTGAGATAATAGCACATTATTAAATCCCTCAGTTTCGTATAATTTCATTATAGTGTTTAATCTGAATATGTTTTATTGTAAAAAAGTTTTTCTTTACCTTACTTGACAAACATTTGTAAAATTATTTGTTTTGATGGATTGGAAAATAAATCACACAAAGAGGTAAACTATTTTTTTTTTTTATTTCACACACGAACATCAAAATATGATGATACATATTGCCATAAAATTATAACAAGAAATCCCTATTGCTTCTTTACTTACCACAAACACTTAAAACTAATATTTCTAAGATGTATTTCTTAAAAGAGTAAATAACAAAGCATGCAAAAAAAATGAGAAAAAGACGATTAAAAAACTATTACAAATCATTTATAATATTGAAAATATTGATTTCTATATAGTATTGATTTTTGACTAAAGAACTCCAAAACTGATGCATTTAGTATTTGAATCTGTAATTAATTTTTATTTTTATTAAAAGTGAATAATAAAAATAATATATTTGTAAAAGCGTTTTCTAAATTATTTCATTTGTATATATTTTTTTACTTAAAAAATAAAAATTTGTTTTACTGACTTAAAGAGGAATTTTTATGGAAATAATTTTTCTTATCTTAAAATAACACTTATTTAAAATCTGTTCATATTTAGAATAAGAAATCAGATTTTTATGTAAAATTAATATTTTTAATTTTTAAGTTTAATACATAAGACCTAAAAATATTTACCTAAAAGTAATACAAAAACCAAAGCAATGTATTTTTTTCAAAAAATTACCTAATTATTTTAATTAATTGCATTGTGTCTGTTAAATCTTGCCATCTGTAGCCATCAATTTGCATTTTCTCAATAATTTTATATTCACAAAGTATTCAAAGGGTTTTGCAAAATTTTGTGAATGTTTGGAAATTGCCGAAGAAACGTAGTTAACAATAAGAACTTATGTAATATTATTATCAAATTTAATAAAAAACCTTCATTAGTTAAACGAGTGTTCAGAACTTATATGTTAAGTCCTAACATAATAAACTTGAAACAATAAGAAAAAAAAAATTTAAATCTAATTGATCAAATCGTTTTAAATGTTTAATTAAATTTCTTAGTTAATATTTTATATAAAAATATTAACATATATTGATAATAATAATTTAAAATAAGGGGGCAACTGATAACAATTGCATATTTAGAGAAGGTAATCATAATCGTTAACTTATTTTGTTCTAGATAATTCTAGTTAATCAGTAACTGTTAAAAACAAAATAATGTATAAAGGGATGAAATAAAAATTTTAAATTATCAAGTGAATTGGTGTATTGGAAATTTTCTGCATTGTAAATACAAATTTTTAAGCATCCTAGTTAATTGAGTAACTGTTAAAAACTAAATAATGTATGAAGGGTTGAAATAAAATTTTTTTAATCATCAAGTGAATTGGTGTATTGGAAGTTTTTCTGCAATGTAAATAAAATATTTAAGCATGGAGTGATATTTAACTGAAAAATATACACGCAGTTGAAGCAAATGCAGAAATTAAATTCTTTACAATGTTTAAATGAATTTTTTTGTGAGTAACACAAGGGTTGTGACTTTTTACCCTTGTCCAAATACATAGGCCGTTAATACGAAATTCTGGCATGATTTAACAGACATTATTTTCCATTTAATTAATGATAATTTTAGTTAAATAATGGGATTTTTTTAGTAGTGTTATTTTAGTTAGACCACGACATTAATTTTGATATAGACATTAATTTTTGTATTTATTGTATGAAAATAAGATTTTATTCATTATCAGTTAATGCATAAAACCCACTTCTAACTTTCGTAAACTAGAGAATGCTTCTAACAGAGACTGAAGCTTAAAGAGAGTGTTTATTTGTACATATTTATATGGAGTAAGAAAAGAGGAACGCAAATATGTTTGTTTATGACTTTTATTTTGTACTTATTGTAGAAAATCAAACTATATTCGAAGTATGTTTAGCATGAACCTAAAAAGCATAGCAATACGATTCGTTGATTTTCAATATTGATAGATGTATGTCACATGATAAAACATAAATTTTTAGTAGAATTTCAATGCTTTATTAGTTATACATAATATTTCTTTGAATTAAAAAATATTGATGATAACGAATTTCATGTTATACAATCTTCTAATAGTTACATTATATCTTTCACTACTATATTCATTCTTTATTGTTTTCTAATGAAAGGAAATAAATTTGTTCTGCCAAGAAATAAAATAGATAATAAAAAAAAAAGTGGTGTATATTACAGGAAACTGGTTAAGTGATACAATTCTAAACTCAATTATTGTATTAACTGTAAGTATTATTAATGAATTCCGTTTGACTCAAATAATTCAATTATCATGCATTACAATGAAGCCTAGTTTGGGCTAGATTCTTATTAATTGTTTGTAAATAAATATGACTAGTGAATATACTATTATTAAAATCCATGCATTTTTACTTGAATAAATATTTTTTTATTTTTATAATACTGTAAAACTACGGTACTATAAATGTATTAATTGTGGTAATTCATTTATAGTACCTTTATTTATTATACTATCTAATAGGCATTAACTTATAAAAAGAAGCAGTTATTCACATAATTATTTTTTTTTTGATTATCGGATGATACCTAAACGAGTGTTTAACAAAGATAGTTGATTTTTAATTTTAATATTTTGATGTTGAAGTCTGAAAAGATTGAATTTGTATATTTAATATCACATTAAAAATATTTTAGATGTATTAGAAATTGATCCAAGTTCAAAATTATTTGTAATTGATTATATTCTTAGATATTATGATGCAACCAATATTTTGAGTTCTAAAACATTTACTTTTAAAGTTAATGGTGTTTTTCCGATTTTTAGGGTTGTTTTGAATTAATTACAAATATTTTTGCTTAAAAGATTGTATAAATATTTTCAAAAATTGAAAAATATTAAACATAAAAAATTCTAAAAATAAATTACTAAATAAAAATTCTAAAAAATTTGTTAAATATTGCTCAAAATTGTTTGAAAATTCGTACTAGAAGTTTAAAATAAGAAATGCTGAAAAATAATAATGTTCAAATTTAACAAATGTACATTTACACTTTTCTTTCATTTCGAATAGGTTTTTTTTTTGCATTTTTGTCTGCAAATTTTTACAGCACATAATAGTTATTACTGAACAGAACTCAGGCTATTATTTTTCTACAAAGATTCCATTTGCATTTCTTACAAAACTTCAGAAAAGTCGAAATTTTGTACATAAACAAAAATTTATATCTGCAAATTTAAATGAAATTTTCAAAAATATTGATTTCGAAAGAAATACTGGAAAAGCTTGACTAATTTTAGATACACCATCGAATTTAATTAACTTTCTTGTAACAATATAATAAGTTATTTAAATAATTCAAAACTTTTATGTAATGTGGTCAGAAAATCCTTATTAGGATATACTTAAAAGGAGATATCCTGATACGACAATATATTCACGTCAAAAAGAAGTGATCTTTGATACTTATCTTATGTAAAAATACGTCTTTTTATCAAATGATACGACTTAGTTGAAGCAAATTGTGTCTTCTCAGTACAACAACCTCACATAAGGTTAATCCTTTTCTGTTCAGGATCAATCGTTCCAATTAAAGTTCATATTCACTTTGTGTCTCTGCCTTCTTTTCTTATAAGACTGATTTCTAACGCCTAATATACACACTTTTCAGAACAAGAGACGAATATTTCGTCTAAGAGTTTAGCGGCTTGAAAAATATGGTTCAGCCTCCCTTGTTAAATTTTATTTGCTTTTTTAACAAGATGTAGACGACCTGCAGAAGCAATTCCAGTATCCACACTTTCTGTACAATGCACGCTTTCGTCGTCTTCTCCATTTATGGAAACTGTCTTCCAAAGATTTTCCTTTAAAAAAAAGAACAAATTAGTAAATACAATTAAACATTCTTTTTCCGATTTTTTTTTCACTTTCTACAATTCGAAATATTAGGTATATCAAAAACAGAACTTCTATCCGTATTTTCTAGCTTTCATTTTTTTGCACTTTGTTTAACAAAATAACTAAGGCTTAATATTTTTTGCTAATTCTTATTAACTAGTCTTTGTTTATAATGAATCGTATTCTCCTCCATGTTGTATTTATTTGTTTTATATTATATATAAATGCATATTTTGTCTGGCTAAATATACAGGATCTTCATTTGAAGTTGTGACAAAGACCAGACAAAGTATGAAGATGAACAAAAAGTAAATGGAGCATGGTGTCTCAAACCACTTTTAATCTGTGAAAATAGCAATTTAAATTATGGCTTCAGTACAATGTACTTTCCCTGCAAGGTATTTATTCTGCTCAATGCTGTGCACTATGCTTCAGTTCCATGTACTAAACTTCCTCTCAATGCATTGCTTTCTGGGAGGGCATTTAAGAATAATTGTCTGGCATTTGAGTGTCGTATGGCAGCAAACCTACAAATTTCCCAATAGGCTCCTAACTGTCGATGTGATACATTTTACACGTGTTGCCTCATTCACCATAGACTGTCTTTATTATGCAAGCTGTGACCTCAACAAACGCTGCTAGAAAAATATGAACTCCTGGACTCTAGGTTTCACGTTACCGGTTAGTTGGGGTACACAGGGTTAGACGTGCTGAATCCCTGGTTCGGTATCCATGTCCACTAAATCCCAATATGCTGAACGTCTTTCTCTGGAGTCACCTTAAATACGTTCATAAGACGCATATGAACACACTTAAAGACTTCATAGAGTGGATTAATATCGCTTTTTTAGCGGTAATAGCACTGTAGATATCTTCCCAGTGCGTCCGTAAACCCTTTTTACGTTGTATAATGATATCTGAGGCCACCATTTCTTACAACAGCAAGAATAACTTTATCCGCTTCATTGTCCTCGTTTACTTTCAAGTATTGTATTGAACATTATCAGCTGTGTTTTAAATATGTCGTCAAATAAGTTTTCTAGTTCGCATTTCAATTTTGCTGTTTGTTGTTTCTTATCCCACTTAGTCGACATCAACACCTAGGACAAGTCCATAAACTGGTGTGTTCCTTAAATCTTCTGCACCAAGACATGGGGCATCAAGACAAAGGAGAATTTTGACTTTATCCCACCTGGTTATACAAATGGGCATTGGGTACATTTTATTGCATTGGGCATTGGGTACATGGGCATATTTTAGTCTTTTACAACATGCATGGGCTACAGTGGGGTTATTCTAACCGGCCCCAAACGGGGAATCTACTAACAACTCTTTGTGTTTTAAGTGCTTTAACTGAACAATCTGTGGAAAAAGAAATTGTCATACATTGGAACATAAAGAATCATTGAAGGTTTTATACAACGTAATTTTAAAATGGTATGAAATTATACTAAAACTGACGAATATATTGTATACTTAAAATATGTAATTGTGTTTTGCATTTGAAATTTCATTTTGCTTACCTCCTGCTTCCTGAGGCATAAAATCCAACATTTCATTCAGCATACTGTTTACTGAATCAATGTCCCTTTAAATATAACACACAATAATTACACATTTTTCATTGCAAAATGATACAAATTTTTAATATAAATATTACAACAATAAATTTGACTTTAGACAACTGTAGGAATACGATTTTTTTCAAAAATCATTTAAGAATAAAAAAAAAAAAAAAAAACTAATTGATTGAATGTACAACAAAATATCCACGACCTTTTTTTCATGACAAGTTATATTCCGTTTAATGGTTAAAAATAATGTCCTTGTTTCAAAACTTTCAAAAATTACGTAAAAGTCATTTTTCATAAGTGTTTAAAGGGTTTTTTATCCTTTCTCTCACATAAGTTCTTTATTCTCGATGAAATATTTTAAATCTTAGGACTAAAGTTCGCATTTTGAGGAAACAGTCCATTAAAAGATTTTCAAAATCGTCATTTTTTAAAAATATTTTTGCTCGTTTTGCAACTTTTACTTTTTAAAAATATATTCAGTAGTTCATGATTTCTTTAGTAATCTTCCATTTCGTTTTTATGAGATCGTCAGTTAAATAGTTAAAATGTCAATATGATGACTTTAAATATTTTTTTAATTTAATTTAAAAAAATCCCTATCATTAATTCAACTAAAAGTCATCACAGAATATATACATGGAGAACAAATATTTTTTACTTCCCTAATTTTTATTTATATTTAACGTATAAAATTCTTTATTAATTTCATTGGTGAATAAAAACGCAAGGCTTTATATTTTTAATTCAAAGAGTTTCTTAGTCCATATTATTAATTTAATTAAAATCATTAAAGTAAAGAAGAATTCGTTCTATTTATATGAATATAATTATACCATATAAACACAAGACGTTAATAAACATCATCAAATTAAAAATTATTTAAATTTTCTTTTATTTTAATGCTTTTATTCATGGATTGTTTTTAGTAAAAAATTTTTAAAAAATAATACAGATTAAGTACTTTAAATTGCGACTGAACAAATATCTTTTAATAAGAAAAAGTAGAAAAAAAAAAAGATTCAACATTTATAAAAATTCCCAATTAGTAAACCCTCGATACCTATAGAAATTAATGCTTCACTAATAATTTGTACTTCATAACCAACCAAACTAAAAAAGAAAAAATATTAAAATATTAATAAAATAATTTATCACTGAATAAAAAAAAAAAAATGGTTATAGCAGGTTTTAAGAAAATTCTAAATAACCAACAAATTCATGAAAATTATATGGAAAAAGTAATAATAAAATAAGAGTTGTTATTTAAAATTGTTTAAACATTTTGTGTAGAACATATTTTGAACTTACAAGTATTGTTATGCACAAAATGTTTAACAAATTGCACATAGCTATATGAATGTCTGAATATATTTTGTATTTAAAAAATATTTTACTATGAATTTGTGTAAAGTGTATCTTTTGAAAATTAGATAACTTTATCTTTAACATTCAAGTAAAATTTAAAATCGCATATTTTAGAAGATTTTTGTTCTATGCTTTTAAAATTTTGAATATTTCAATAAAAAATGCTATTAGTAATTTTTTTATCTACAAATAATAAAATTTATATGTTTTTGGTAATTGATTGAAAGTTGATAATATCTATTTTTTAATTATAATTTATAATTTTTTCTGGTAATTGAATATAAAACGATAATATATAAGATAATATTTATTTTTTATTATAATTTATAATTTTTCTAGTAATTTGATATAAAACAATAATATATAATATAGTATTTATTTTTTATTATAATTTATAATTTAAGAAATGTATTTTTATTTGGGAATCATTTATTATTAAAAGTAAACAAAACTTAATAAATTTGTTATTTAGACATAACTAAATGTTAATGTAAATTTGAATTCCTTGATTTCCTTATTCATAGATTTCTTACAAAGTAAAAAATTATTTTATTGTAAATGCACCAGTTGTATTTAAAAAATAAAAAAAGCAATAAAAACGAAAACTACTCATGGTTCAGTTGCAAATAATATAGTAAGGCTATAATAATAAAAATAGCAAATAATAAAACAACTCCCTATTACAACTATTACAGCAGAAACCTTTTTTTAACTCATTTGAAGGATGATGAGCATTTTGGGGTTTAATAAATATCACATGAGTTTAGTTTTTCTTAGAAGACTCAGTGAATCTCTCACTGACAAGGCCAAATATACCGCCGAGTCTCGATTTTGTCACCAACTTGCCGATATTTCTTTTTCATTCAATTCCTTCTATATCTCCCACTCTCCCTATATATATATCTTGTTCAAATTTTCAATTGTTAATAAAATACTTTTTTTTCATCCACTCAAGTTCAAATACATTTTTTGAACTTGTAGTGGATGATACTTGATGTTATTACAGTTTTTTTTTCAAATATTAATTCATTCATTAAACTTAATTCATTAATTTTAGGTTTTTTAGATTTAAGTTGCATATATCTATCAATAGATGGCGCCAGATGTAAGAGGTAAACTTTCAATTTTAATTGTAAAGAACTTTTCTGCAATATAGTGAGAAAAAAGTAGGAATTGACTTTAAATTTTTTTTTTTTTTTTTATATTACTTTTTTTTAATATTGCTTATTACGATGCAACATAAAAATATTTTATTTATAAAATAAAAAATATATTAAATAATGACAAGTAAACGATAACTAGATATAAAAAACTTTTTTTAAACTAAAGTTAAGTAATTATTTACATATTTACAAACAATTCCCATAAAAATTATAATGAAGTCGTATTGTTTTACCTTTGAATCGAGATAAGTTCTTCCTGATGGTAATCATGGAGTGGCGGCCTCCATAAGATCAGTTTATCAAGAACTGCTACTCCAGACGAGCGGGGACGTCTCTCTGTAAATAAAAATAAAATTAATTAGTTTATATTACCTTTTTTCCCCTTTTTTGATTAAAATATGTGAACAAAATATATTCATACATAAAAATTTCAAAATTTTCATTAAAAAATTTATCTAAATAAGTTGAACATTTCCTATTTTAGATTTTAAAAAAATTATATGGTGGAATGTTTTAAAAGTAAGCCTTCTAATTAGAAAGAGCTTTTATAATAACATTTATTTAATAATTTGTCATGTTATATATATTGAAAATAATAGCACAAAAATCTTTTAAGAAATCATTACTTTCCATGTAAATAATTTGATCAAAATTTGATATTTTATAAAAGCAAGAATTTATTTTATCCTCAATATCGAAATAATGTGAAATTTAATTTAATCTTTTAAATAAATTTGATTAATCATCATTTAATTTATTTTATTGAAACTGGAATCTAAATTGAAAATATTGATTATTTAATCCAGCAAATAACCTTTTTAATATTTTATTCCTACGAGCACCAAATAAAGTGCTTAATTTATCATCAAGGGATTTTTGCATCACAGACGTAATAATTTATCTAATTTATTACATATTTGCATATCATATTATCGTATTGTCTTTGATATTATCAGAACTTTCGATAAACTAAATTACTTAAAATTGAGAGAGTATAGAATTTGAAAGATTTATTTTCCTACTTTAAAATTAATGCATTTATTTTTATGCCAAACTTTAATGTACATTCAGAAAATGTATAAAAAAAAAATTAATTTCAATGTGTTTTAAAATTAGTCCCAATCGTGCATTATTCTTATACGATGATGTATTAACTTTGGAGATTTAAGTTTTCAAACAATAAATTTCTATTAATCAACACAATTGTATATAATTTAAAACTGCAGTTATTTTATTTATAATAATATTGTAAATATAGAAAACAAATATAAATTTATGATCAGAAAGGAATATTTTATGATTCTAACATTTCTTTTCGATACATTTATTCATATACACATACCGTAGAAGCTTGTCATATCCATGGGGATGCGCTATTACAAGTAGTCTGCACTTGTGTATTTCCCTGAGCAGAAGTTGTGTGCAACAAACGAGGTTCACCAAGTGCTGACTGTCAACCGGGATGCCTTCTGCTACATCACTGGAAAACAAAAGCACATGCCATAAATAATAATATAAGTGTGTTGTTGTTTCTTATACCACTTGGTCGACAGCAACATCTAGATCAAGTCCGTGAGCCCGTGTGTTCTGAAACAATGAAAAACCACCACGGCAATCAAAATTTATAAACAGACGAGTCATGATAAAGGATAAAAAATGCAGCTTCATTTTTGTCTTTAATCTTGCGACACAAAGACTGCACCCAAAGGGAGAAGTCTGGCTTTACCCACCCCGGTACTGGATACCCTTTTTTAGTCGCCTTTTACGACAGGCATGAGCTACAGCATTCCATTCTAACCCGAACTCCCAAGGGGAATAATATAAGTATAACAAGTATATATAGGATGCCCACTAAAGTTGTGATCACCACCTTGATTTGAAAACGACGACAGCTGTAGTCATAAACGTAGTGTCCATACATGCTAATATTCGATATGCATTACACAGTGACATTGATATACCATTCTTTGGCTGAAAACTGGGGGAGTTAGCCTTTTTTGTTTCTAAAAAAAGGTATGGGATACAAAAAAAAAAGTCAGTACCAAGTTGTTGAGCTTCTTAAATTTGTTTGGTAACGATTTCTAAAATCGCGGAAGAAAAGAAAAGAAATATCTTCCTTTTGAACAAAAAACTAGCCTATTGTTCTAATACGAAAGCGTTCCACTGCACGTCATTAAAACTAAGCAGCACCTGGTGATGATGTGTTCCAGCCTCAAATCATCGAGTTTGGTGGTTGTGTAAAATGGACTCCGCCTTCACCCGATATTTCCTCATTGGATTTTTTTCTAGGGAATACTTCAAATTGCAGATGTAATGCATCTCCTCCACCGAAATTGCAGGACTTAAGGTGATGTTTTATTGATGCTTGTGCAAGCGTCTCATATAACATGCTACAAAGTGTGCAGTGTGAAAAAAAAAAAATGTCAAAATGTACAGTGATGTTGACGAAGAGTATACTGAACATCGAAAACAATACAATATAATAAACTGAAAATAAATTGCAACTAAATTGTTTTTTGTTTATAAATAACATTATTTTAAACAGACTTTATAATCAATAATCTTCAAGTTCTCAAAATGATATTTTTTGCCTTGATTATTTTTAATACAGTTATTACACTTTTTTGGTTAGATTATAAAAAAATATAATTTATAAATATGTTTCTTGAATTGTACTTTTAAAACGTGTTTCGAAATTAATTTTAGAATTATTGCGAATTTTTTAAATGGTGGTATTTTTAAACGATAAATTAATTTTTGTGGTAAATGAATTTTTAAATCAGTTTAATAGTTACACTGTTTGATTGTGTCCAGATATTTTATTATAAAGTGTTCGAAAAAAAAATTTTCATTTTTTAAATTTAATTTAATAAAAATTTCTAACTTCTTTATAAATGATAGTTATATAGATAATTTTTATCTTGCATGCAATTTAAATCTTTTAATAAAAAAGTTTTCATGCAATAAATTCAATAAATTTAAATTTTTTGCAGAACAACAGATGAAATTTATTAAAACATTAAAAAAAAAAAAAACATCTGTTTTTTTCTATTTACCGAGATGTTATATATGTGGCAAGTTCATCACTTTAAACAATAAAATCATAATATTTTAAATAGGATTAATAAATTCAATAAATATTTATAAGTATAACGTAAATTTATCTTGAAAATTTCCAAAATATCTAAAAAATTGAAATAAATATTCTGTAGAAATAAATATTTCGTATAAATATTATTTTAAAAATTTAATAATTATAGTTTAAAATCATCTAACATTAGTTTAACAATTAAATCATTGAGACATATTACTGGAATCCATGGGTTTTTAATTCATTATATTTAAATATATATGTATTCAACTTTTCTATAACTGAATATATCTATGTCACATACACATACAAAGAAATGGAGAATAATTGTTGTCATTCTTATTAGGGACCAGAGATGGCAGCACAATAGTACAAAGAATTTGCCCATTTAATAAAAAATGGAATTTTTTTAATGGTTAACACGATTTAATCGTAAACATCATCCATCATTTGCACAATTCATGAAGAATGTTATTTTATTTTATTGTAAATAATTTATGAAAATATAAACGAAAAAAAATATTAAAAATTAAAACAGTATTTATAAAAATGAATAAATTTTAAAAGAAATATGGATAAATAAGTTAATTCAATTATTTAAAAAGTGCTATCCGAAGACAATGCAATCATTTCTGCAAATAATTATTAGTTTTCAGAAAATTAAATTAGATTATTCACGAAATTTTAAAATTCCTTTATATGACGTAATATTTAAAAAAAAAAAAAAATTTCTTAAAAAATCCTTTTTTTTTTCTGATACTTTAATATTAAACAAATGTTTTATTGGTGAATTTAACTGTATTCCCAATTTAGAGGTGGTGATTGTGTGCGTATGTTTTTTCTTGAATTCTTCAAAGTAACATGCTTTATTAGCAGTTTAAAGTAACAAATTAGGGTAAAAATGTATTCTTCGCTACAAAGACAGATGAATTTATTTTGCTCTATTTCCACCAACAAAGCAATGTAACTCAAAGTAAAGCAATGAGTAAATGTCAGGCTAAAATATACTGAATAGTAAATTTGATTGGGAATTGATCTATGTGATAATTAGAGAGATAAAGCATTGTAAATTATTTAGAATTGTATGATCTTATTTATTTATTATTTTTTTTTTTTACAAACTCATGTATTAGTGTAATTTTGTTCGTCATGAACAGTCGTTGCTCAAGTGAACGTTTTCAAATCGAATTAATTGTTAACATAATAGAAGGTTGACGTAGTAAAATTAGTTTATAAATAAATAATTTTTTATAATCATTTAAAATTTTTTAATGGTATACGGCTTAAACATTTAAAAATAGAAAGATAAGATTTCTCAAACACACTTATTAATGAATAAGTAAATTGATATATATCAATAACTTAAAATTAAGTGATAGAAAATTTATCTATTTCATTCATTGTAATAAGAATACATTAATTTAAGTCAACTTCTAAACAAACTTTTATAAATTGTTCATACAGCTTTGAGAGTCCATTTTAACATTAATGACCAAATTGTTAATTTACTATTATTAAATAATCAATTTAAAATAAATTTATTAATGCTTATTATGCGTATTCTAACATATAGTCTATCGCTAATAAATCAAAAAATAACTTCCCTGCATCTGAAAATTTGTAACTCATTTAACATGTAAATAAATAAATAATGAACTGTGATAGAAGTGAACGGTATACATGTATAAATCATTATAAATAAATATCCATACTTAATAATCTAATTTATATTCATTTATATTTAATAATTAACATTGGATTAAAACTCTACGCATCGTAACAAGTTGAATCTAAATTATATAATATTTTCATAAAAAGTTGAAATATTGTTATTACTAAGTACCAAATCTAAATCTGAAACATTGAATAAAAAAAGACGAGTAAAAGTTAAGAAAATACTTTTTAATCTCTTATTTTATTGAATGAAAAAAATGAGAGACGTGATTGACTTTTGAAAGTCAATCAATAAATTCAAAACTGATTTAATTAATTCGATTTAACTAAAAGTGTGCTAAACACTTTTAGTTAAATCGAGATAAAGAGTCTAATTTTGTAGCATCTTTTGGTGGTTTATAATTAAGTTTTTTAATAGATACTTTTGTAAATCCAGAATATAGTATTTATCTCAGACTTGGATAATATTATTAACTAATATTTTGCATTTTTTTATTTTTCACTTTATAAATATCTTATCTTTCACTTTTATCTCTTATGGTGCTTCAAAATTTGATTTACCGTAATGCAAGTAATCCCCAATTCCCCTTGAGGTTTGCATACCAGCAAGTTTTAACCGAGCCATAGATGTTAATTGATCGGTTTTCAAGTAGAGAATCGCAAGCTTTCTACACAACGGCATTTATTCTCGAGTTGTCCAACAACAGGACGCCTCCAGAGTTTTAATTCAGTTTACTCCGGTAATTACCTAACAAAGAAAAGCACCGAGGCAATTGGGATTTGTTTTGGGGGAAAGAGTTACATCCCATCATTTTATTAATTAAATCAATCCTTTTAAGAAGCCCTTTTTCTTGATGAACAGTCTTGATTGTTCTTTGCCAGAGACAATAGGGTTTCGTTTGCCTTGTGGTCATAAGTTATTTTTGATGCGATAAGTTGTACGTTTGAGATGAAGATTTTTCTGTTTTGTGTTCACCCCCTTAACAGGTTTTGTTATCGTTGGGGAGTTTATTGAATTTACATAAGGTTGTCCCGACACTTTTACAAGTTGTATGTTTAGCAACTATTTACTGCAGTTGTAATAAAAGTTTATCCAAAATAGTTTTTAAATATCAATTTGAAAAACAAAAGATCAATAAAATATGAACAATGATTATGTGGAAGTCTCTTCAGAAAGACATCTTACCGTTATGTTATTATAAATTATAATAGGGTTTCAAAGTTTTGTTAAAATGTTGCTTTTTAAAATTTTATATTATCTTTACATATATAATTCCTCTGTACATGTGTTTGTCACTGAACTCCTCCCTAAACTGCTGGACCGATTTTTGATGAAATTTTTTGTGTGTGAGTGGGTCTCTGTAAACCATTCAATCACAATTAGAACCCGTAGGTAGTGCTCCAATCGGGTTCTTCTGTATGTGTTTTTGTCACTGAACTCTTTCTAAAAGGCTCGACCGATTTTGATGAAATTTTTTGTGTGTGTTTGACAAAACTTGGATAATGTTTTTATACTGTCCTCTTTGTCGTTTGTGCTGCAGTATATCAACTTCTATACCTTTAAATCAATCGCTATGAAAATTGGTAATAATATGTATTCGAGTATGGAAAATATGTTCGCGCTAGCCACTTTATTGTTACTTGGCTCCAGATGGTACTGCAGCATTTTATCTTATATACCGTTCAAATGATATCCATGAAAATCAGTATGCACACATATTGGAACATGGAGAATATATTCGTGATATGCAATTTTCTACAATGCATTTTTTTTGGCAAGACAATGTATGCCTATTTCTGCTAGTGTTATTAGAAAACTTAAAAAGTTAATGAAATATTTTGCAGAATGTCTTGGCATGTAAATTTATAATATCACTAAATTATGTTAATATATAATACGTTTAACTTATGAATTCGCTTTAGTTGAAAACGTTAGAAAAAATGCTTCAAAAATATTATTCAAGTAACTTTGCATGTTATTCTGCTTGAATGAAAAATCTCTCTTTAGTTATTGCTATTATTTATTAATATCTAATAAAAATATTTTTTTATTAAACTATATATATTTTATTAAATATACCGCAGAAACATTTTGTAAAACAACTTAACAGATTAAAATTAAGGCTTTATACCATAAGTAATTATTTCATTTATTCATGAGTTGACTGACATTTTGATACATTTTCGAAAAGCAACAATTAAATAATCAAATAAATCATTTTTTTTTTCCAAATAAGCTTAATTAGTCCATTTCAGTTTATTTAGCTATCAGACATTAAGCTTGAAAATTTTACCATTTTAAAGCTTTTTTTAAAATTTCTTAAATAAATTTGGAACATATTATTTATCTCTAAAAAGTCAAAGTAAGATTTTTGGGGTTTTTTATTTGCTTTTAATCCTATTAATACTTTACCTATTCTTTCTACCTAGTCTAATCCTACCAAATTGGATTTTACTTTGCTGTAAGCGATCCCCCACTCTGCGGAAATTCCCTAGCCGCAAGCTTTAAGCGAGCAATAGATGCTAATTGATCTGTTTTCAAGTGGGGAATTGTGAACGCTTAGGACACTTCCAAGTCTTTCGGCAAAAGAACAAAAGCATTTACCCTGGAGTCGCCTTCTAACAGCAAGCCGCCCTCGGGACCTTAATTCAGTTTACTCCGGTAATTGCCTAACAAACTTACATGAAACCGGTCGGGGTTTACCCTTGGAGGAGAGTTACATTGCATTATTTTATTAATTAAATCGATCCTCTTAAGGAACTCTTTCTTTTCTTGATTGCTTTCTGTCGAAGACAAGAGGTTTCGTCTGTATTGTGGTCATAAACTGTTTTGGCCTGACGAGTTGTCTATTTGGAGATCATTTTTCGTGTCACATATAATAGGTTTATTTTTAATAAAGTTATAGGTAGATATTCCATGAAACCAATTTTGAATAATAATTTGTAATCGTTATTAGATATTTTGAACTTAAGATTGATTTAAATGCCCAGTTTCCATATTCGTCTCCTAAATTCCTTATAACTAACTATAAATTGCCTAACAAACTTACATGAAACCGGTCGGGGTTACATTACATTATTTTATTAATTAAACGATCCTTTTGGAACTCTTTCTTTCTTGAGAAGACAAGTGTATTGTGGTTACATGATACATTATTTTATAGATAATTAAATACGACATTAAATAACAATTTTTAATCGTTATTAGATGTTTTAAGATTGAACTAAATTCCTTTCTATATATTTCTTACATGAGTCTGGGTATCTTGTCGAATGAGAACGAGGTTTCGTTTGCGTTGCGGTCATAAACTGTTTTGTCATAAACTGTTTTGTGATGAGCTGTCTATTTGGAGATCATTTTTCGTGTCACATATAATAGGTTTATTTTCGTTGTGGTAGATATTCCATAAAAACACCCACTAAATAATAATTTGTGATCATCATTAGATATTTTGTACTTGACATTGATTTAAATGTCCAGTGTCCATATTCATCTCCTAAATTCCATATAACTAATTATAAGATGGTTTAAAAACTTTGTTAATTTTATGAAATTTAAAAAGTGACATTTTATATTATTATAAAACTTGAAAATTAATGAAATGGTTTACAGAACGTCTTGGTAAGTAAATTAACAATATCACTAAATTATGTTAATGTGTCATACGTTTAATTTATGAATTCACTGTAGTGTGTTGAGACTAATCCTCAGTGTCCAGCATGACCTAACAAACTTACATGAAACAGGTCGGGATTTACCCTTGGAGGAGAGTTACATTACATTATTTTATTAATTAAATCAATCCTTTTAAGGGAGTTCTTTCTTTTCTTGATTGCTTTCTGTCGAAGACAATAGGTTTCGTGTATATTGTGGTCATAAACTGTTTTGCTGTGACGAATTGTCTGTTTGGAGATCATTTTTCGTGTCCCGTGTAATAGGTTTATTTTCATTGTGGTAGATATTCAATAAAAATATATACTAAATACTAATTTGTAATCGTCATTAGATATTTTGCAATAGAGATTGATTTAAATGTCCATTTCCATATTTTCTTCTAAATTCTATATAAATTACCTAACAAACTTACATGAAACCAGTCTAGGTTTACCCTTGAAGGATAAGGAATGAGTTACAATACTTTATTTTAGTAATTAAATGGATCCTTTTAAGGAGTTCTTTTTCTTGATTGCTTTCGGTCGAAGACAAAGAGATTTTGGTGTATTGTGTTCATAAACTGTTTTGCTGTGACGAGTTGTCTGTTTGGAGATCATGTTTCATGTCACATACAATAGGTTTATTTTCGTTGTGGTAGATATTCAATAAAAAAGTATATTAAATAATAATTTTTAATCGTTATTAGATATTTCACCAATTGAGGCGGATTTAAATGTCCAGTGTCCATATTTGTCTTATAAATACAGTTTGATAGCAATGTATTATTTACAGTTTGATGTTTCAATTATTTTTGAGTTTAAAAGGACTTAGTATTAAAATATTTTATTTTTCATGTTTATGGAAACTAAAAATTTTTATATTTAAAATTTATTTATTTTATTTTTATGTTTAAAATTTTTTTAATTATTCATTTTCTATTGTTGAAAAAGGTTTTGCTTATAAATAGAAACTTTTTACAGAACAGAAAACAGAAAGTTTTTTTTCAAAAACATTATAACTAAGTTCAACAAAATTATTTCAGATTTATATTTTATGTATCATATTTAATATAAGACAGTGTGTTGATTTATGTAAAGTATTAAATTTCATTTAAAAGCCTAAATGCATCTAATATCTTATCAACCTCAGCCTGTCTGAGAGATATCACTACAGACAGGCACCTCGCCTAGAAAATCTCGCCATCCCTTATCAGACCATCTAAAATTGCTTTTCAAGAAAGCTTTAAATCTCACTGAAGAGCAAAATGTTTTTAAAAACTATTTCGTGATATTTCTCGCTAAATCGTCGTTATGAAAAACTTTTTCCATCAACTTAACTTGCCTTTAAATAGATTACCGCTCGAACGGTACTTTAAAAGGGGTTCGAAAAGAAGAAGTGGAAGTGCATACTCACCCCCATGTAATTTACGATCGGATGGTGATTGCTAACACTATTCGGTGCGTCTTTTTATCGATTTTTCCGGCTCTCGGTGGGGGATTTTCGACAGTACAAATATTTGAAATGCGAGAAGAAAGAAAAATGACAGACTCTCCACTCAGAGTGTGTTCTCCGTAATTTATTATGTAAAGCTGCAGTTTCTTTGGTAAGATTCGAGTGACGGCTGAGAGAGAATGTTTGGTAATACATAAGTACTTGTGTTCTTGAAAGGGTTTTATCGCCCCACGCCATGTCTTTTTGAGACACGAATGCTTTTATTTTTCCGAGAATATTAATGCACTTTTGCACGCCAACTGAACAGTCAATTGAATAGCATGGAATGTGTCAAAATAGAAATTTTTAGCTATACTGTATTGTTAGTTAGAAATGATTTTTATAGAAGAAGAATAAATCATATTCAATAATATAATATCATGTATATATATAGAGAGAGAGTGAGAGATACTCGTATTCAATAAATCATATTCATCTTTTTTATTTAATTTAAGAATTATTAAATTATCAAGATGTAACAAATAAATTATAATAATGAGTAATTCATATAAGTAATAATATATAATTATAATAATTAGTTATAATAATATAGTTAATTTTATTAGATATTTTGCACTTGCAATTTATTTAAATGTCTAGTTTCCATATTCGTCTTCTAAATTTCATATAACAGTTTGATAGCAATTTATTATTATATTGATGTTTTACCAACTATTTTCCTAATAATTTGTGATTTCTAAATTAAAGATAATTTTCTAATTTCCAATAACTTATATGAATATTATGTATTCTTATAAGTTATTGTTACCAAAATTTCTCGCAAAGTTTTAAAATAACTGATTGAATTAGTTGCTTAAAAATTTTATGATTAATCATTTTTATTTAATATGTTTTATTATTTTTCTTAATAATAAGACGTCAAAAGAACATTACCCAGAGAGAAATATTGAAATTATTGCCAAGTCTGGTATGTTGATGGCAAACATGATAATTTGCTAACATTTAATAATGTTTTTCAATAGATTTAAATAATCTAAATTTAACACGTGATAACCAGAAGAAAGTGGTTCTCTTTTTCTCAAAAGATTTAAAAAGTATTTTAAGCTGTAATATGAATAGATTTTCTGCTTTCACAATATTAATTTAACAATATTTTCTGCTCTATTTAATCCCCAAGTAATTTGTGCATATTTTACAGTTTGTTCCGTTTTGTGTTTGTAATTTAATATATTTTTAATAAAACAACGCTTTTAATTGTCAACTTTGTATTGTGTATAAACTTCATACACGTACAGATAAATGAATTCAAATGTGACATAATAATATTACTTATTTTAATCTAACTTCTTAATCAAGGCTGCTTCATATACTTCTAATTAAGCAAACTTCAATTGAAGACAATTATTTAATATTATATTATAAATATTTATGATCGTAATTTTAACTTTTATTTCTATTCCATAATTTAAGTTTTTAGAAGATAATAAATGTAATATAACAGTTTTTATAATAAAACTTTAAAAGGTTTAAATATTAGTAATCATGCTTGACAACATTTATAATACAAAAAAAGTTTAAAAGACTATTTATTAAGATAAAATACTTACAGTATTTAAAAATCGTTAATTAAAAGAATATCTTTCATCGTTATAAATGATAGTATTCCAAATTTATTTTAATACTTATAATATGATTCAAATTAATAATAACATAATATGATCCAAAAAAATAATAAATCAAAATAATATGATTAAAAAATGTATCAGTATGTAGTAAAAATATATTAGTTGTAGTTAATTAAATATATTAGTTGTTTAATGAATGAATGAAAAAATATATCATAGTTTAGTATTTTAGAGAAAGTAATTGTAAATTTTTAATGTAAGATAAACACAATTAAAATCATATTATAAAAAGTAAAAAATAATTAGGAAAGTAATTATATATTCTTCTAATCTTAAGAAAACGCTTAAATTTTATGTACTGCATTTTTTTTATTTTTAATTAATGTTTTTGATGGTAGAATTTATATTGTTCTAACGTATATCAAGGTATTATTTTGACATCTTGTATATTTATTCATATATTCATTCTGTATATATATGATATATTATAGATTATTAATTATTATGAATGATGAATATTTTGTATGATGCCACATTTATCTCTGAGGCATCCTTGACTTAGAAGACTCACAAATTTAATGAACTTTAAATAACGAGATCTTTTAGTTAGCATCATAAAAAGATAATTCATATATATAAAGCCAGTATTCAGATTTATTTGTTTTCTCTTTGGAAATGAAATATAGTAAGAAATAATAGCTCGACATAAAAAAGAAATATGAAATGTAACCCAGTAAAATGTAAAATGTAACTAACCATTAAATAACAAATTATTTTTGAATCGAAATCTATGTTCGTTTTTTGTTTCGTTCTTTTTAATTTCAGTATCATATCAAAGAAAAATAATATAAACTTTTACTTTTATAAAATGTTACCTATTAAGTTTAAGTATAACATATTTTTTCTGTTTCATATTCTAATTAATGGGTTAACAAATATTTTTCTTATGATTGGAAACACGTATTATTCAAAGAATAGTTTTTTTTTTTTTTCGGTATATTAGTGGGGTGTTTTTTTGAAGAATCGGAATGAAAACACTTCTAATAAATCTATAAAAGAACAATTAGGAGAATTTTGAATAAAAATTACGTACGTCTAGTTTAGAGTTTACCCATTTAAAAATAAATTCCAAGAATCATAACAATTACCACGTGCTGCCATCTTTTGCCGTATTGTTGGATTATTTTCAAATTTATAATTCATTTTCTAAAATTGTAAATAAAATTTATCACAAACTTCTAATATTTATTAATCATAATTTATGTTATTTTTTCCTATTTATTTTTGCTAATGTTTAAATGTTTGTTTTTCTACACGAAAAACATATAACTGCTTCATGAAATTCGAAAAAGGAAATTTATACAAGAAATAGTATATATATATATATATATATATATATATACAGTGTGTGTGTGTGTGTGTATATATATATAAAAATCGTAAATATAAAACTAAATGCATGCATTTATGAAACATAATTAAAAATAAATAAAGAAAAAAATCCTGAGACATTTTTATTTTGTTATTTAGCCGTCATTTTTATTTCTACAAGTGTTAGATTAATACAGGCTGCAAAACAATTGTACAAAGGTAATTTTTATTCGAGCAAAACTGTTCTGAATAAAAAAATAATATGATTTAATTTAAAATGCAGTAAATTTCTTTCTTTTTTTTTTTATGAAAAAATAAATTTGAGACTAACAGATTTAATGAAAAAAGGTGATTTTCAAGCAAATATATAAACCTCTTATTAACAGCACTAATTAATTAAAAATTTCTTATTAACTATTATATATCTTAGATTATTAGTTAAATGATTCTACTATACAAGAAATATTCATATGTAAAATTTTATGTCGTACTGTTAAAACAATCAAACTCATTTGTTTAAAATGAGCACGAAATGTTTAAAATGAGCTATGCTATTTTTAATGTCATGCATGTAATGCTTTTAATGCTATTTTTTAATGTTTTATTTATTTTAAAAATAATACATTAAAATGTGTATTAAGGAAATAAAAATAGAAATAAATACCAAAATAAGATGCAGTAAAATTCCGATAAGAAATTGAACAGAGCACAGCTAAGTGAATTTCCACGAGTTACTTAAATTTCACGTAAAAAGAACGCCCCACCTATTGGAAGACTAAGTGGCCAGGAGATATGAGGTATTGATTGGCTGGTGGTCAACGACTTAAGAGTTTAGTGTCCAGTGGAAATCCTCTATTAGCTTCATGTGCTTTATTCTCACAGAACTGCAAAGCGATCCATTCTATACTATAAGACAGGTTTAATAGAGTATAACTGTTTTTAAGTCAATTTAATTATTACCTATTCAACATATATAGATATAGAAAATAAAAATAAATAAATCTTTTTACATCTATTTAAAATGAACGACTCACTTTCGAATCTGAGGCATCAAACTCGATTCGCCGCCGAGCACCGCTCCACGCATTTTCTTCCTGATACCTCTCATCTTGTCCCTTACATCCGGGTTGTCGTGTCCTTTGCCAATGTGGATCAGCAAGTCTCGGAAGCTAGCCACCAGTGTATTGAGCTCTTCAATAATCTGAAATACGAAGCGTTATTGTCTATGTATATGTTACATATTTTTTAATTAAATTTATTAATCCTTAGGTTAATACCACCCTAACTCATTTCGTTTGCAAAACCAAATTCATTTCACTATCAGTGTGTGTATTTTATTTTATAGAGCAATCATTTAATGTTAATTTCGTTTTTTTTTTTTAAGAATACTGCTCGTTTTTAACAATGCACTGCTAAAATCTAAAAAAATGTTATAATAATATATTTTACATTTTGAAGATAAATTGTTATATTATTATAGCATTGCAGCCCTTACCATAAAATGTCTTGTTCTCGTATATATATTGCTGCCATCCATAGTGCAACATCGTGAAAAAGAAGAAAGCATTATAACCTATACCATAAAATATCCTGTATATACCGCTACCATCCATAGTATAACAACGTGAAAAAGAAGAAATATCAAAACCATATTTATTACACAATGTATCATTAGTAACAAGGATGAAGTTATTAATTTGACGATTAGTTCAACGTCTTGGAACTAGTTTAGCAGTTTTGCTGCAGTAACTGTTGCCACGTCTGGATCATTTATGAGATTTTATATGCGTTGGAGTATGTCAGCAAAAGCAATTTTCACAAGTTAGTCAATATCGCCTTATATTGCTGTGAATTGTTTATGAAAGTAAGGGATACGAAAAAATTATCTATCAGCTGTAATGATTTGTATCATATCTGGTGAACGATCAAGCTATAAAAATAGTGAATCTATTATATAGAACTGACGAACGTAAAGAGACACACAAATATGGCAATTAGTAATGCTAATCAGTAAGTGGCAACAGATTCGAATGGAACCGTTGTGGTGTTTTTGACAGAGTCTAGACTAGTTTTAAAATCACCGTGTTATGAATTATGAAATTTGCTTGTCCATATGCTGTGCATGTGCCATGATTCCATCTCAGTGACAGACACAGTGAGTAAATTTATAAAAATTGTCACAGCAATGGCTGCTTGAAAAAAATATCCCTTCTACAAATAGTCGTAGATGCGTACTGACACATGATGTTATACTAAAGGGGCCAGAAAGTAATATCATTTTTATTTCATTAAGTTCAAAAATAAATTTTTAGCAAGTTCTTAATTTTAATCAGTGATACAATCACCCTTGTTATCAACAACCTTTTGTCATAACATTTTATGCAAATTTTCAGTGTCGGATTGGCAAAAATCAGTTGGCTTTCTAGCAAATATAGCATTTTGGATATTCGGAAGAGTATAGTGGGTAAGATAGAATATATGATTATAGAGGACGCATTTTTCATCTCCAATGATCAAGCTATCAAAAAACGTTTCTGTATTGTGCCATTGAAGCAATAATATAAGTTGCATGTGGTGGATCGGCTAGCTTTTTCTTCTTATGACAGGTAATGCACTACTTTACACTCGCTACTTAACACTTGCAAATGTTCTTGGTTAGTCGACCAAAACTGGTTAAGGGTATTTGACAGTTCCTTGATTGTCTGACACGGATTTGTTTCCACTTTCAGCCTTAATATGTCATTGTCTAAAGTTATAGGTCTTCCTGATGAATACGAGTCTTATCTCTCCGACTCGTATTCTTCAGGAAAAGATAAAGTTAGATAGGATCTGAACTTAGAAAACCCCATTTGGCATTTACAGACTGTTGTGTTACTATCCTTGCGAAATATAAAAGCATACAATGCCGGATATGTACTGTTTACAGCATTTGGATGGTCATTTCATCCAAAATCGCAAAATTAAGATTTAACTATTTATAAGTAAACAAGTCCATTTAAACTTAAAAATGTTTTAGCACGACTTTGAAGTACACAATGAACTGATAAATAGTAAGCAAATATTGACATGGGCAGAAAAGAGTGCAAAATTTCCTAATTTTGGCCTACGGTTCTAGATTGAAAATCTGTAATAGCCATAAATAACAACAACAACAACAAAAAAAAATATTTGTCGGCTTGCCCCATTATGTGACGAGGCCGTTAATAACGTCCACGTCAGTTAATTTCCCCCTTCTACATTATACAATTCTATACTATTTCTACGTTATTCAATTGTATATAACAGGTTTTTATTTCCCCTAATATGAGCATCATTTTTATATCTCTCAGATAATTATACCAGCTATTTTTTTTCTCTTAATAGATACTACCTGCAATTTTTGCTCACAAACTTTCATTATTCATTGCAGGTTTGCGTGTTCTTTCATGATTTAGGCGTCCTACAAATTGCTTGTAAATACGTCCTATGCAATGTTGCATTTCTAATATCAGTAGTGCAAGATAATTTTTAGAAACATTATTTTCATAACAAATACTTTATTCAAGATATTAATTGATTTTCATATACTTTCTGCTAAATGACTTTAAAAGTTATTTGATAAAAAATTCATAAAACTATTTTCCAGAGTTCAGATTATTTGCTGTAACGCATTTATATTTTTCTATCTTAAAAAAAAATAAAATCACTTTGTAATGGTATTTAAAAAAAACCGATCACAAAATACAAGATTTCTAAAATTTTAATGCAAATTTTAAGGTATTACTTTTTGCACACTCAAAAAAATAAAATATCTGTTATACATCAATCAGAAGATCCCAAGAAAGTTTGTTTCAAGAAAAGAAAGTTCTTTCACATACAAGAATTGAATTATAAATTAATTTAGTGCTATTCAGAGAAAACCCGAGTCGTAATATGTCATTTCTCCTTTCGGCAATTGCTAAATCAATAAGGAGAATGGCAGCTTGTAGCTTGTATCTTTAGGGCCAATGTTTTCCATCAGATTAAATTCTTCAAGAAGCATATCTAACAAAGTAAATGATCGATACTAGTCATTAAAATTAACTTGACTGCTATTTAATTAATTAGTAAGGTCCTATACAATTTCTAATTTGAGATTTACATATTTTCTGTAACCAGCAAAATAAGTGAAATATAACCAATATTCCTTTATTAATTGTGTTGGAATATGCTCTTAACGCAAATAAAAATAACTGGGGTATCTGTTTAAAAATATGTTATATTTTATTTCTTCTTATTTTTTATTACAAGAAAATTATTTGACAAATTGAAAATTTCAAATACCAGACAGATAAATTGAATAAATCTACAGCTTACGCAACTTTAATATTTTATGTGTATATCGCGTTTAAATACATGGTGATTATAAAAGACTTTCTGGATATATGAGCAACTAATTATCATGCCTCATATACCCTTTACAGAAATTGAACAAAATTTTGGTATTTTGAGATATGCGCTCAAGAATCATATGAAGAAAAACGAACTCTAACAGTAACGGTTACAGTGATAAAATTTCGAAAATTTCAAAAGACACCTATTTTTTTTATTGGAATGTGTTCTCCATAGCAAAAAATTATAAACAACATTCAGAAATATGCCTCTAACACAAAAATCGCCACTCAAGAGCCAAAACACTCAACTTGCCACTTGAGCCAATACACCCAAGAGCTAAAACATTATGACCGCCTGTCAATAACGAGTTGGCCCACCTTTGGCGCGCAACACAGCTTCAACCCGCCTTGGCATGGATTAGTACCACCACTTAATACCAGTTAAATACCACTTTCGCCTGATCACTTGCCTTCCACGTTATCCAGGCGAGTTCATTGCAAAAATGTAGGGTTGGTCATAATGTTTTGGCTCTTGAGTGTATATATATATCACCTGTTAACTAAATCAAAGGCCAAACAAATTCCATATATATATGGAATTTGTTTGTACTGATTAGTTAAGGTGACTTGGTATATGATGCTTATGTATTGATTGAGGGTCATCGTATGCTCCTGCAAGTGGACTTTGAATTTCAAATTTTGAACTCAGAGAAGAGCGAGGCCAAATGAGGATGACAGTCCATGGCTGATGATGATATTGGCATTGCAATGGAAGTTTCATATTTAAAGATAGTGGCTATCTTTTAAATTAATTTTTCAATGTATCTAGTAATAGTCTGGATTAAATGTAATGCGAAACGAATAGACTTTTTTTAATACTATTAAACACCATGCGCACACATAAAAGTGGGGCCTCGATCGGGATGAGTTCATTGACTCGCATTGCCAATGCGTTTTGGAAATATCTATTTTTGGAGAAAACTAATAGAAGGCCGCCCTGGCTGTAAATAGGCATTAGCTCGATATTAATTTTTTGATAGCACTCCTGGCACATAATTGGAATTAATGGAGAAGAAGCTAAAATATACCCTAGTTAAGTGAAATACTGCTGTCAAGTTTCACAGGTTGAAATTTCAGATAAAATATTTTTTTTTTGTATTTGACAACTGTTTTAGAAAAGTTATATAAAGTTGCTTCAACGTTAACTTGGGAAATACAGAATGAGCTGTACAATTTTTTTATTTTACAATCTTTTTTTTTTTTAAGTGGGAAAGTAAATTTTTTATATGTGAAGAAAAGTGTTATTTTGTTTATTTTACTATTTCAACTATATAGTGTGATATAGATATATAGTGTGATATTATGCTAGTTTACTATATAGTGTCAACTATATAGTGTGATATTATGCTAGTTTAAATGCATTTTATAATATTCTTATTTCATTCTCAGAAAATATCTCAATACATTGTGATTGTTTCCATATTTAAGTGGTTTTTAATTTTTTATTAGCTTTAATTTCTAAACTAGTATCTAATTGTGAATGACTTATTTTTGTTCACTTGTTTTCAAATACAATTTTAAGAAGATTTAAAATGGCATACTTGGCAAAAGGTTTTAAGTGAGATTTTAAAATTTTGTGAGAGGAATTCTCAGTAACTATACAACTCTATTTTAGAATTATTGATTGCACGAATACTATCCTTAAAAGGATGATTACGATGAGGTGTTTTTAGGGAGTTGTTGAAGGCAATTATTAATACGGGGAAAACGAGAAAAGAAGAAAAACAGCGATATGATTATTTTATTTTGCGACTTTAAAAAATTGCAAATAAAAGTCGAAATCGAAATCATGGGTTGGGAAGAATAACACTCCACTAAAGGAATTTGATGAAGAAATTCAATGCTGAAGGAGACATCCATTTGTATTAGTTCTGTTTGAGATACATGTTAATAGTGTATCTTTAGCAGGAGAAGAATATATCTCACAACTATTGGAAATACTTCCGTATGAAATATATCAACTAAATGATCCTGAAGCAGAAGAATAAAATTAAAGAATATAACTAAGTAAATAATTATTAGTGAAACGATTTAAACTAACACCCAGCAGTTTGCAATAACACATACGAAAACTCAGATTAATACTTGGCTGAAGTGAGATTTTTATCATGTGTTGCGTACATACTTCGAAGGCTGCACCTCAGCTTTAAAAATAACAACTTTCGATCAACTTAGATATTTGATAATCACCCAGATTAAATTAAAAGCAGATTCCGTCAGTTTTTCTATTTTTTATAATACATCAGAATAGTCTATTAGAATATAATTTTATTTTTTAAAAATTTTTTTATCTTAAAATAATTAATTATTGCATAAAACAGAAAAAAATATTCGTTTTTTTAAACAAAATTCGTGCATTAAAAAATTTATATTCGCAAATTCTGCTTTCGTTTATTTTCTTTTTATTATGTAGAATTATTTTAAAAAATCTTTAAACCATATCTCTGGATCTAGAAATGTAGAGTCTGTTTACTTTTTTTTATATCTCTTGAACATATTCAGCAATTATAAAATGCTTGATAATTAAATCCACTATCACTGATTAAAACCTCTACTTGCTAGTGAATCACTAATTTATCCAAATCAATTTCTGCATGTATTTTTCCCAAAAGTCTTGCATTCCTAGAAAAAATAAATATTGAGAGCAGAAATTTTTACTTGTATAGAAGGAAATATAGGAGAATTATTTATTTATTCCATATTTCAAGCAATAAAATTGAATGGGGTGAATTTGTAGGTAATTCCTAAAGATAATATAATAAATTTTCCTTTTTTCATAGCAATTATTGAGTGCATAATGTCTATAAGACATCGTCAGCGTGTTTGACTCCGGTGGATCTCGAGACAAAGCTAAGTTTCTCAATCGGAGAGTAAAACATATTGTTTTATTTAAAAAAAAACCATAAAGAGGGAATTATTTTGAGAAAGTACTCATATGCATTCCTAGTAATGAAAAGAACCAAACATGTTATTTGTAGCCAGATTGTTGCAGACTACGTTTGTTTACTACTGTTTAGTTTTTGTTGTTGTCGGACATCGGTAGACTTTGTGTTCTACTTATGTATGTCACCTTCTGGAAGGACTGAAAAATGTATCTGGCCCACATTCGTATGTCTGCCGTATAGGAGAAAGCTAGAAACCTTGACATCTGCCTAATAAACGAACAACAGACTAAAAACAATCAAACAAATTTGTATAGAAAAGGGTTGTTTTTTCTTTCTGTGCATAATAGAAGTAAAAATAATTTAGTTTAAGTGGTAGCACTTGAATTTGAAAGAAGCGGTGGTTCCATTTTTGATTGATATTGTTTTACATTAAAATTTGAAAATGAATTTAATAAGATCTATAAATGAATCTTCTTATATTAATAAATTGTTCCATTTCGAAACACTTTTGAATAATTAAGAACACTCGTACACATATTATATGTATATATATATATATATATATATATATATATATATATATATATATATATAAATATATGCTCAATAGAAACAGAGTCAAATTGTGTAACAAAACCATAATAATATTCCCTGTACAAAAACCTTGCATTACCCAAAATGACGCATTCAGTTCGCTAAAAAAAGAAAAGAAAGAATGAAATTATTCCATAACTGAAGTGAGCATAAACTGAAAAGTCATTAGAGAAACAAATCTTAAAAACCCAAAAAGAAATTAATCATAAAATCCAAAAGAAAATAATTATAAAAATTCAAAAGAAATTATAAAAACTAAAAAGTAAATAATTATAAAAACCCAAAAGTTATTATAAAAACTGAAAGTAAATAACTATAAAAACAGAAAAGTAAATAATTATAAAATCTGAAAAGTAAATTATTATAAAAACTGAAAAATAAATAATTATAATATCGCCGGGAAAGATTTATTAAGAAATTTCAATATCAGGATATTATCAACCATGTTATTTCTGTTCACGTGACTGCATCCACGCCAAAAACATATGTAGCAACGCTTTCCGATACATATGTAGCAAAAACATATGTAGCATGGAGGAGAAAAAATAACTTTTTATTTAGTGTTCGATTAAAGGACAGCAATTCTAAACTACTTAATATATTTTCAAGAGTACCACAGCTAAAAACTCTTTTGCTACAAAAAATTAAACGAGTATCATAGGAAGTCTAGAGAGAGTTTAACAAATTTAAGGTAGGAAAGGAATCGTTAACAGAACCGAGTAAAGGCAACTGAAGTACCAGCAATATATTTGAAGAAAGTGAAGTGAGAGCATTTTATTCTATATGTTTCCTTCATCCGCTTGGTCTAAATCCTAAGTGTTCTTTTTTCTTCAAGATGCTATTAGAGTTTTGAAGTTGTCTTTATTGAAGATGGTTTATCTTGAGAATTGAGTTTTATGATTGTTTAAGGTCTATTTTCCACTTAATAGTACAGTAAGAATGTTTCTGAAGAATGTTTGAGGTTATATGAGAAGATTCGGTTTATTGATTAAGCCGCTATAGAATTTTCTAGAAAGTTTAGATAAATGTTCAACTTTGTTTCAATATTACGGTCGTTATGGATAATTGAATTTTCAACATTCCAAGGAGAATGAGTGAGATCCTTAAGAATAAATTTCTTTTGAAGGCAGATGTTGGAATATTTGACAACGAGGAGTACACTTACATGTATTTTATTCCAAGTTTATCCTTGATATAATCTATGTGCTTTCCAAATGTTAGTTTACTGTATATAATAAGCCAGAGATATTTGATTTCGTTTATCCCCTCAATTGTTTTTTCAAATAGATTGGGATTCTCACAAAGTTTTGTGGAATGACCTCTTTGAAATATTATTGCTTTGCATTTATTTTAGTTAATTGCAACTCTCCAGGAGTTGGATATTTTTCCAAAGAGAATAAAATATTTTGAGTCACAAATCACTGAATAGAGCCTTGCTTTGAGGCAGCAGAGTTCATCTGCGAAAGGGCAAGAGCTAATATACCCCGCTTGAGGAAAGTAGTTAAGTATAAATATTATATAAAAAAAGACTAAGGACATTTTTTGTAATGTTGCAATATTGCTAGATTCAGTAAATTAGAGTTCTACGTTTATTCTAACTGTAAATGATGTTTCTTTTAAGTATTGAGTGAGAAGAAAGGAAGTTCAGAGACAATAATATATATTTATAATATCAGGATGTTCCTTGTTTCCTAGAACGTCTTCGAATGTACCTGGTAGAGCTTGAATTTTCCTTTCTACTTCGAGATGTTTCCCTTGATTTACTTCTCTCTTTGTACTTATATCCGAGCCACTTGAAACCAGTTAATCTGTGACTATTAACTTATCGAATAAGGGTAAGACGATATATTCCGTCAACTGGTCATATAGCACGCAAACGATTCAATGACTCCTACCACAGCATTATTCTACCATCACAAATATTCACAATATTAAGAGCAGATTATTTTCCAGCGTCGATAAAAAACAATACTAAACTCCACTCTATCTCCAGATTATATGTTTTCCTCGCTTTTAACTTCAGATATGTGAAAGAACAGTTTTTGACTCTTTTCTTCTTCATACAATGTAATCCAAAATTACTTTTCATTGTATCAAAGATTAATCTATAAAGGGCTTATTAAATTTATCTATAAATTTATCTATATCTATCTATATATATCTTTATCTATAAATTAAAATTATCTATAAAGGGCTAACATTAAAGTGTTTAAAAATAAGAACAATTATTACGGAAACTTTAGAAAAAGCCATATTCATAAATTCATCACAAAAAATTAAATTAAATTGCTGATAAAAATTCAATAGTCATAAATTATTGCAAAGTCAATAAATTTTAATAACTTTCTATTGCAAAATATTTCCAAGTAACAAGTATTTATTAAACATTAAAAGTCCTTTAAAAGTGTTATCAAAGTATTTATATTTAAAAGTATATCAGGTTCCTGAATAAAATGAAAATCTATTTAAATTAAAAATAGCATTCGAGGAAAAATGTAAAAATTAGATCATAAATCAAATTAAAATTAAAGTAATGCATGATAAATATTATAGCTATCTTTTACCTAATAATTAAGTTTTTTGATTTGATTTGGTTTGTTTGATAATAATATTTTTTATAATAATTTTATGGCATAATTTATGAAAGTAAATAAGTAAAGTTAAGTAAATATTTCTAAGATAATGCAACATTTAAAAATTAATAAAAAAGGAAATTTCATAAAGCAAATTTATTTTTAAAAAGTGGAAAATGTAAATATTTCATTTTAAAGTTGTCTCAATCGCTACGTAAAACACAAACGCGAAGTAACTCTTTTTGAACTTTTGACATTAAACCGCTATTCCATTTCGTAATCCTTATCGAAAATGCTGCGCATGTCCATTTTCCAAATTTTCAACAAAGAGGCCACGGCGGTTTCTTTAACTGAGAAAGTGGAACTCATTCTGAAATTTCTACACTCCAGTAAAAGTTTTATACCGGCTATAAAATATCCCACTAAACCCTCCAGGAAAGCGTTTGTTTTCGAAAATATTTTCGGCTAGGCTTTATAAAAACTGTGGCTGTTCATTTCATTTTATAACGCACTTATTTTCACAGTGTCAGAATCATATTTTGTTTTTCGAACAAACTACCAGTTGAATAATTGCACTAGAAATAAAAATATATTTTCATACTTTAAGAGAAAATTAGGTCAATATTAATTAAATTTAGATTCTTAATATTTTTAATTTCGAGAAATATAATTCATCTCATATTGATTTTGTAAAGCTGTTAAAAATAAAATTAAAATCTATAATTTTTTTATATATATATATTTTTTAAATTCTTATAAAACGATATAGATTAAATTTGTGCAATATTATTTTACTGAGATCTGTAAAATTTATTAAAAAATATACATTAAATAATATATACATTAAGAGAAATATAAATATATTAATTGATATTATAATTAATTAATAATAAAATTAAATGTTTATACATTGAATAATGTATACATTAATTAAAATATAAGAGAAAAATTAGGTTAATAATAGTTATAAAAATATAGATCAATAACTTTTTTTAATTTCATGGTGATATAGTTCATTTCATCCTGATTCTGTAGAGCTGTTAAAAAATTAAAAATCTATAATTCATTTTAAATTTTTAAAATCTTATTAAATATAGATTAAAATTGTGCAAATATTATTTACTGAGATCTGATAATTCAGTTAAAAATACACAATAATCTATACATTAATTAATATTATAATTAATTCCTAATATAATTAAATATATATACATTAAATAAAATATACAATAAGAGAAAATTAGGTTAATAGTAATTATAAAAATTCTTAAAATTTTTTATTTCATGATAATATAGTTAATTTCATCCTGATTCTGTATAGCTGTTAAAAAATAAAAATTAAAAATCTACAATTTGTTTTAAGTTTTTAAAACTCTTACTAAATGTCGATTAAAATTGTGCAATATTATTTACTGAGATTTGGATAATTTAACTAAAAATTATCTACTTTATAAATATTCATTCTTTTTTTTTTTAAAAATTATTTTCATACATTAAGAGAAAATTAGGTTAATAATAGTTATAAAAATATAGATACATAACATTTTTTATTTCATGGTAATATATTTCATTTTATCCCGATTCTGTAAAAGCTGTTTAAAAATAAAATTAAATATCGATAATTTGTTTTTAATTTTTTTTTAAATCTTATTAAATATAGATTAAAATTGTGCAATTTTATTTACTGAGATCTGGATAATTTAACTAAAATTCTCTACTTTATAAATATTCATTCTTTTCTCTTTAAAAATATATTTTCATACGTTAAGAAAAATTCGGTTAACAGTAGTTATAAAAATATAGATCTATGACATTTTTCAGTTCATGGTATAATTTATTTCCTCCTGATTATGTATAGCTGTTAAAAATAAAATTAAAAATATATAATTTATTTTAAATTTTTAAAAAACTTATTAAATCGACATAGATTAAAATTGTGCAATATTATTTATTGAGATCTGAATAATTTAACTAAAAATTTTGTACTATATAAATATTCATGTGATAAATTTTAAATTGTTATTTTATAATATAAATGTATCCAATATTGTATAAAAACAACATTTTGGTCTTTTTTTTTAAAATTGAAATAATTTTAATTAAAGTAAACTATATATGAAACTGATTTGTAGATTAAAGAAATATTATTATTTCATCTTCTAAGTTGTGCTGTTTTGTTAACATCTTTAATTTATCTTTGCTTTATTTGTTTATGATACAGGAAAAACTAAAGTTCGATTTTAAAAATGAACAAAATCTTATAATATAAAATAAATTAAAATTCAAATTTTTACATTTTTAAAAAGCTATTAAATCGACATAAATTAAAAATTGTGCAATTTTATTTTCTGAGATCTGAATAATTTAACTAAAATTCTCTACTGTATAAATATTCATGGAACAAATTATAAATTGCTATTTATAATCTAAATTTTATTTTATAAAATAAATGTTTCCAATATTGCATGAAAATAACATTTCAGCCTTTTTTTTTTTAATTAAAAATATTTTTATTTAAGGTAAGCTATATATAAAACTGATTTGCATATTCAAAAGAAATATTAATATTTCTTCCTGTAAAGTTGCACTAGCTTTATGATCACTAACAATTTTTCTTTTTTTTTATCATCCATGAAAAATCTTAATTAATATCCCCCAAAAAAAAAAAAAAAAATTTGAGTGTTCAATTTTAAAAATGAACACATTTTTTTCCTATAATATAAATTTAAGTTTATTTTTTGCCATTAATATTTTTACTTCTAAGTAAAGAATAAAGGAGTTCATTTTGTACCTTGGGAAATCTTAATAAACAAATACATCTACTATATACGTTAAATCTGTCAACTGGAAATTGACATCATAAGGATGTAAGTGGAAAAAGTCACCCCTCATTTTCTCTGAGAGTATTCATTCTATATTGTTAAAAAATATCAGGAATCAACACTCAACTGTATAAGTAATCTTTTAATTATAATGACCAAATAAAAGGTTCTTAGATCAATTGTGAAAAGTTTTAGCATATCATCAAAAAATAATCATTTTAAATAAAAGTTTATTATAATATAATATACCTTTCATTTTCCATTTTAATATACCCATTAAGAAATCTCATTAAATTATCATGTACCATCATATTAAACTTTTGTTAAATCCCTATATGCGATTTTAAAATGTCTTACTAATGATACAATTGATTAGTAAACTTGATTACTGAAAATAATCCTTTCCATATGCAAGAAATAAAAACTGTATTTTTAAATATTTAATATTTTTTCAAAATTAGAAATTTTGCTTTAAAGCCATCTTGCCTTAACTTTTAATAATAAAAATGACAACATAATAGAGATACATATACAGAAAATAAAAAAAAAATTTAAAATTTTTTGTAAATTTTTTTAATAAAATGTATATGAAAATTAAAATTCGAAATTTAAAAATAGAATGATAATTTAGCTACATAAAAAGATCATATTTGTTGAAAGTTTCTCAATGTTTTTCCACCTAATTTGAAAATTATTACTGTCAATTTTATAGGATTATTTTTTTTACAATAACTTAATTAATGAAGTCAGTCTATTTTTAAGGTTTGCGCCATCTACTGAAGTAAAAATCTGATAGTATTAAAAAAAATTAGATTTTTATTTAAGTCAAAATAATTAAAAAAGCAATTATCATATTTTTTTTTTGCTGCGATTATTTTGAACGAAATAAATTCAGAGAAAAAGCAGAATTTTCAAAGTGCTATAGTTTTTCAGTTATGCTACAATATACACACATACATTCACTTATTTTTGTCAATTTTACAGTTTATTTTTTGTCAATTTTTGTCAATAGAATATTTTTGTCAATTATCTATTGTCAATTGTATAGATTTTTTTTGTCAGTTTTTGTCAATAGAATATTTTTGTCAATTATCTATTGTTAAATTGTATAGATTATTTTTTTTTACAATAACTCTAATTAATGAAGTCAGTCTATTTTTTTAAGGTTTGCGCCATCTACTGATGTAAAAATCTGATAGTATTAAAAAATTAGATTTTTATTTAGGTCAAAAATAATTAAAAAAGCAATTATCATAATTTTTTTTTTGCTGCATGAATATTTATAACGAAATAATAAACTCAGGGGAAAAAGCAGAATTTTAAAATGCTATAGTTTGTCCAGCTATGCTACAACGTACACACATACATACCTTTATTTTTGTCAATTTTTATAGATTATTTGTTTGTCTATAACTCACTTAATGAAATCAGTCTGTTTTTTAAGATTTGCCCCATCTACTGACGTGAAAATTGATGGCATTAAAAATAAGGTTTTCATTTAATTAAAAATTATTAATAAAGCTATTATCATGTTTTTTTACTACGAATAATTAAAACGAAATAATAAACAGGGAAAAGCAGAATTTTAAAGTACTATACTTTTTCAGTTATACTACAACGTACACGCATACATTCATTTATTTTGTCAATTTTATACATTACTTTTTGTTATTTATCTACTGTCAATTGTATAGGGTTATTTTTTACATTAACTTAATTAATAAAGTCACTGTGTTTTATTTTTTAAGATTTGCACCATCTACTGACGTAAAAATCTGACAGTATTAAAAAAAAATAAAGATTTATTTAATTAAAAAATCTATTATCATAATTTTTTGTTGCAAATAATTAAAACGAAAAAAATAAACAGGAATGAGCAGAATTTTAAAGTGCTGTAGTTGTGCTACAACGCACACACATGCATTCATTTATTTTTATATATACATATATAGAAAAGATAGATATCGCTCTCCTCTAGAAAAGAGCCGTAGAACTTTTTCAAGAATAAATTGCCGTAAGTTTATATTGCCAGAAATAAAACTGTGCATCAGATGCGTACATGGTCATAAACTTGAAGGCATCTCGTGTCTGAAGGAGTAGAATTCATCCTGGATACTTATTTCCATCAATCGATCAGTTGGTTTAAGTATTCGGAGCTAGGAAGAGAAATTTTATTCATGCATAGTTTTGAAAGAAGGTGCAATTTGAAATGCACGTACATAGGAATGACCGCGTTTAAATCTTTTATGCAGAAATATGTAATGCCAGTATGTTTTGAAAAACACTAAATAAGATTTTTAAGCCAATAAATATAAGATTTTTAATTTTTAGTTTTTAGAGTTTTGTTTTTCTGAAAGTCTAATCTCAGAAATAAATTTAATTTTTGTTTTCTATTGTTACTTGAAAGCATTTGTATAATATTTTTTGTCTTTTATAGACAAAATCTTGAAAATCTCACATCAGGCATCATCATGATCATGATCATGATCATAATCATGATCACTCATCATTCAGAAATCTGTGATTTTCTTGCGTTGTTCAGTTATAGGAAAAATAATATAAAATTACAATTAAATAAATTAAATAATATAAAATTACAATTATATCATTTAATTTTTAGAAGAAATATGAAATTTAAATATTATGCGAAGGAGTGCACATATTGATAATATTTCTTATTCTTCCGAAATGGCCAATTACCAAAAAAAGAGGGATTCCAAAATATGTTACTATAATGGAAAATGACAAACACAGACATACTATACGCTTCAAATAGAGAAAAATGAATATTGTAGAAATCTGATTGTAGAGGTTTCTATGGGTTTTTTTTCAACATGTTTCCTTTTGATTTTCTGCCTGTGTTTAATGTTCTGTTTCTTTGTAAAAAAGACCGTGAAAGATACATTAATTTTTGTATTCCATGTATATAATTATATGTAATAAAATAAATTTTATTTAATTTATTAAGGAATTAAAGCTATAAATTTTCTGAGATTTTTAAGAAAATGATTTTTTATATACGAGCATTTAGCGAATTATTTTTGATAATGTAATTAGTCTGATGGGCTATTAAAATGGATTAATGCAGATATTTAAGTATAATTATATTTTTATATAGATTTACATATCAGATATATTTCACATAAATTTTTATCTGTAAATACTATAACATAAAGATAACTGCAGAAAGCCAATATAGTAATAACAATATGGTGTAATAAAGAATATTTCATGTTCAAGAAGATCCTACTGCCATTATTTGCTTCCCCTTTAATGCTGTTCCTCGGCCATTGTCTAGTGTGATAATGCCCACGACATTGCCTCTTAGAACCTGTTGGGAAGTCATCAGCAGCCTCAACAGAATATTAAACGTCTGGCCCAGCAATTACAGCATGCCATAGGATTACCGAGAGGCTTTGTCTGAAACCCCTTCGGTAGCTAAATCGGTTCGAATTTAATCATTCACTAATCCCTGTGTGTTATGAGTCAATCGTCGGCCGATTCAGGGTCTCTGGAGCTGATATTGTAATACTTTCTTCATGGCTTCGCATGCATTGAAGTAAATTTTAAATGATTCTTTTATTGAAATAATGCTAACACAAAGAAAAATATGAATTTTAATAAAAACAATACTATATAGTTAATTAACTATATTTCTCTATTTTAGTCTGTATTCACAATAATTTATAGGCTCCATTTATTATATTTTCTGAGTCTCTATTTACAATAATTTATAGTCTCAATATATTATATTTTCTCATTCTCTTTTTAATAATTTATAATCTCTATTTATTATATTTTTGCAGTCTCTATTTACAATAGTTTATAGTCTCAGTTTATTATTTTTTCCCATTCTCATTTTGCAATAATTTAAAGTCTCTATTTATTATATTTTTCAGTCTCTATTTACAATAATTTATAGTCTCACTTATTATATTTTCTCATCCTCTATTTACAATAATTTATAGTCTCAATTTATTATATTTTCTCAGTCTCTTTTTGCAATAATTTATAATCTCTATTTATTATATTTTCGCAGTCTATATTTACAATAGTTTATAGTCTCAATTTATTATATTTTCTCATTCTCATTTTGCAAAAATTTATAGTCTCTATTTATTATTTTTCAGTCTCTATTTACAATAATTTATAGTCTCAAATTATTATATTTTCTCAGTCTCTATTTACAATAATTAAAAAGTCTCTATTTATTATATTTTCTCAGTCTTTATTTACAATAATTTATAGTCTCTATTTATTATACTTTCAGTCTCTATTTACGATAATTTATTCTTCATTTCTTATATTTTCGCAGTCTTTATTTACAATACTTTACAATCTCCATTTATTATATTTCCGCAGTTCTATTGATAGTAATTATCTCTATTTATTATATTTTTCTCAGTCTCTATTTACAATAATTACCTTTCTGTTTAAAAATTATTCCATTATTATTAATATTATTCGAATTAAAAGTCTTTTTGAATCAATCACCAATGAATTTCAAATGAATTGAAAAATTCAAATTGGTATTTTAATTTTTAATATCATATTTTGCAATTTTTTAAATTTATTATACATTTACTTTCCCGTGTTTTCCTTTTTTAAGCAGCTTTCATTTATTTGTTTTTCATTATTATTGTCAGTTGAAGAGTTTGAATGCCATGCATTTTTATTTTTTTTTATATTGTAAGTTTAAATAATTACTTATTTTTAAATTTAGCTCATCCATTTTTTATGTGTAATTGAACATCTGAAAACTAAACAGTCAGATAACAAATCAAAAATTTTGTTACAAAAAATACTAAATTTGATTTGTTTGGGGAATATTTTATTGTTAGTCTACTTTTTAAAGGTATTCATACTAAAATTTATACTGATTTAGATAAATAACAAAGTATTTAAAATACTTATAATATTTTAATTAACATTTACAGAATTTTGAATTTAATTACGTCGTCGTAATACAATTCTATATAATAATAATAATTAAACTTTAATTAATAATGAATTTACATTATAATGTTTTCAATATTGTATCATAAAAATGTTTTGTTATATGTTATTATTTGTTTGTTTAAAAGCAGATGAATATTCGTTAAACATGCTGTAAATAATTGTTTGAAAATCAGGTCACTATGATATGTAACTGTGATTTTAAATTACTTAAAAAATAATTGGTCATTTGAAACTGATTGCAACAATAACAAATATCATTGCGACATTTTATTACACTATTAATGATCCACATGGGAGTTTATCGTTGGAGGATGTAAAAACCATTATTTTTTCCTATTATTTAATTTATTTAAAAAATAAGAAAAATGTATACATTATGAGATTGTAAGTTATAATTTATATTTAGAAAAAGTCCAAAATGAATTATTTTTGTTTTGAATTATTAATATGTTATACTCAAGAATTCGTTCAAAAATGATATCAATGTTATTTTTCACAATCATTTAATTTTCATTGATATCAGTCACAAGAATAACATACAATCACCACGCTTAATTTTTTTTTTTTTTGATTACGTAGGTTTTAACAGCCAGAAATTTTTTTGTTGGTTAATGGAATTAAAAATAATTGTTTCATACATACGATTTTAATATCAAAAATAAAAATATATAATAATTAGTAATGAAACATATAATTAGTAATAACATATTTAATTCCTTTAAACCGCTATGACCGACTAGGCTCTAGCGCTCGAAGCCACAAGCCTTGGGTTCGAGTTCCGACGGTGCTATGGATGTGTATTGGTTTGGAATTCTCTTTAAACAGTAGGTCCCGGTCAAATATGATTGTACAGCGTTGAGCTGACAATCCTCCCCACAAAAGAAAAAAAAACATTTCTTGTCTCGAAATCTGCCAATAAGCAGACAGACTTGGCCCAATGCAGCTGAATGCTTGGGGCTATTGCGCCAATGCAGAAGAAGAAGCCGCTATGACCAAAATATAAATTTTTTCGCTGAACAAATAAAAAAAAAAAAAAATATTTCTACTTTTTGTAACTAGATCCGAAAACTCAGGTCAGAAATATTATTGATAGTTTAGCTATTGCTCAAATTTGTCCGAATTTCTGCTGCCTATTTATACAAAAACTATCATAGTTGTAATTGCTAGGAACCCAATTGTGAATTGATGTCCTGATAGTGATATTTTTCTCCCAGTCCAGCGTTCTTTTTTATACTAATATCACATCACTTCCCATCTCTTTTTCATATACATTTTAGAAAAAAAAATCTGAGTCAATTATTAAATACAATACAACAAAAACGTAAGATTGGAAATATAAATAACAGTTTTTAATCATAAAAAGAAATATTATCAAGAAGGCTCCAAGTGCCTATATAGAGAATATATTGCTTCAAAACGAATATATAAATAATTTTCTTTTATCTTAAATTAAATTATAATAAAATGAAAATCAGCAAAGAGATGTGAGTATTTATTTTCATTTTATTCTATAAATTTCATTTTATATTCTGACTCAAGCATAAACAACAATAACCTTAATTTAGTTCAGCTAGAAGTATAAAATTTGTGAATATTTTAGTATGTTCAAAGTACTCTATTTTGTTGCTTTTTGAATAAAATACTGCATGAAAATTTACTGCCTTCAAATTCTCTTTGAAAACATTCTTTTTTAAATATTTAAGAACATTAAATTTTCATTCTTAAATTTCTCCTGTAGAAATATTAGTGCTGCAAGATTCAGGAAGAAAATATGTTTCAAGGATTTTAAGTAATCGAATTTTGAATAAAGTATGAATATGTATAAGTTATTCCATGACCGTACTCTAAAGGTTTCTTTGTATAAAATTATAATGGAAAGATATTATAACGAATTCAAGGTATCGTTATTACTAGAAATATTATTACAATATATTGATTAGACATCGAAAGTTATTTTTATTTCTTATGAAATATTCATAAAAATATTGATAATAAAATAGCTTATTGTTAAACAAGGTTGCTTCTGTTAATTGTGTTTTATTTTTACTTTATTCAAGTCATAAATAAAATCAGAAAAATATTTTATATTTATTCTACGAATTTTTAATTTTTTATACTTTACTTTAAGTTTTATGATTGGTAATTTCTCATCGATCAGGAAATAAATTAATCCTGGTTAAGTTGCTGGCTTTTTGATGTAACGTCACTTATCATGAAGATAAGAAAACAAGCCGGGAGGAAATTTTCCAGATTTGTTTTGAGGATGATACGATATATCTGTAAGCTGAAAAGTTTATACATTAGGTTTGAAGTCATGAGAGAAGTTTGTGAATTTTCCAGATGCACTCCTAGCGATATTCGCTCTAAATTACAGTTATGCCATAGACAAATATTGATTTTGCTAATTTTTCCATTGTAAAATTTTCTAAATGTTTTATGTTTTTAAGGGAACCATAAACCCAAATTGAAAAATATATATATGTAAATTGTATTGATGTTAATACAAAAAAAAAAAATAATAATTTATTACTTATAAAATATATTGTTTTAGGGAGGGAAGGATTTTGTGTCTTTGGTAACTTTCAATTTCTACCTATAAAATATATAAGTATTTTGGAGAACGGGGTTTTTCATGTCCTTGATTACTTACACGTTTAGATTTAAATTTCTTTTATTATCTTTTTTAATTTCTTTCCTTTTTTTAAAATTTCTTTCACGAGCTTTTTAATTTCTTTCATAAGCTTTTTATACGTAATGTTTATTTAAAAATTATTTGAGTAATTATTAAATAATTTATTTAAAAATTAATTCAGAAGAAATATTAAAGTAAAATTGTTTTAAAAGATCGTGAAAGTGTTCTGAGTGAAAATGAGATTTTTCAAGAAAAGAAAATCGTTTAGAATACTATAGTTTTTAAAATTTTTTTTTATGATTGCTCTTATGCGTTTATTCTTATATTACATTCTAAATTTTATAAGTACCTGTCTATAGGCCCATCGAATTATTATTATTATTTTAATATTCTACTCATTGCATGTATGCTTGTCTAAAACTGACATTTCAAATGTGTATCAACTAAAAAAAGAAAAGTTAAATTATTCGATTCCCGCAATCATAGTTAATGCTTCATCGACGCTAATATTAGCAATTATTTTTTATTTATATTACTTTATTATAAGAGAATATTTTTTTTTAAATCTTTTGACAGAATGTTCTTTACCATCTCCTGTTTAACCAAAGCCCTGACCTTAAAAACAGCTTTTTGAGATTAATTTCTAAGCGAGAATTTTAAAAATTAAAAATGAAAATGGTACTTACTCTCTGGCAGTCCGCAAGTTGCAGTTCGCTACTTTTGCTGGCCTCCGGGCTGTCGTAGACACCGGGCGGGACAGCCTCCGGTTGATCGCGGCCCGAATGCCCCCGCCGATGCTCGCCTGATCGGTCCGGCGCCCCACTTCGGCGCCGCAACTCATGCGGCACCGATTCTATGGGGCCGTCACTTGCCGACCTTCGCTTTTAGGGGCATCAATAGAAGCAGCACTTTCTTCTCAAGGTCAGATGCACTCAAGAAATGCTTTCATCAATTCACTTTCTTTAATCACCTTTTGCAATGTGTAATAAGGAATTTCTTTGTATCATGGGATAAAGAAAAGTTACAATAAATCATTGCAGACTTCTAAGCAAAATTTGTCATATTTGAAATATCAGTGTCGCTTGTTATTCTGAATTGTTCTTTATTACCAAAGTTTTTAGCAGTAGTTCTTCATAAATTCTTCAAATAATGTCACGTTTTTTCTTTTTTCTTTTTTTTTTTTTCCTTTTTATTGCAGCCAAATGACAACTTTGGACGGAGACATATTTTCTTTTTAAATTATTTCTTTCCTTTATTGCTCATGTTAGAAAGGGACTTTGCTTTTTGTTCTTGACTTTGTATTGCTTTGTTTTATCCTCAATATAATGCTAAGTCTTGCATAAATTGAAGTTGATTTTACAAATAAATACGCCTAAAATTTTTTCACTCACAGTTCACAGAAGAAAATTTTATTAATCTATATATATCGTAAAAATCAGTGACTCAAGAGAAAAATATATTCTGGAATTAAGCCAAATGAGCCAAATTTTTGCCAATTCTGAGCCAAATTTCATCAAGAAAAAAAAAGATTTCTTTGATATTATATTGAAATCAAATTAGAATTATTTTATTTGACAGCATATATATCCAGTTGGTTTAAAATGACTGAACATTGTTTAATCTTTACTTATTTTAATTAAAATTAATCTAATTTAAAATGAAAAATAAAAGGATAAATAATATTAACTAAACATAAAATCCTTTTTTAAGAAATAATAATTTTTTAAATTATTATTTACAATTTCAGATAAACCAACATAATATAAAATATCAATTTGTTTTCAATTGCCAAGTATAATGGGGATTTCATTGTTCACAAATATATTTTAAATTTCCCTCGTTAAATTTGTTTTAAATATCCCAAAAAAATAAAACAAAACAAAACAAAAATTAGCTCAGCGAAGAAAATCCATAGTTCAGTTTTTCTTTAATAAATAATTATAATTTTTTTCAGCATATAATTGAATTTAGAGATCTTGCATTTAGACAACTTCTCATTCCCCTTTTTGCACATTGCACCTGAAAAAAAATGTAAAAAATATATTAGATATTTGCTTTACATAAATAACATTGTAAACTCATTCTAATTTTTGTTATGAAATAAAAATTAACGATATATTTACCAGTTATTATTACTTTAAACAACTCGATTGAATCTTATATTTAATTATTTGAATAAATATTTCAACAATTGTTTGAAAACATTTGTGTTCAATTTGTACGAGGGCAACATACAGATTTAAAAGGCTTATGTATAGACAATATTATCAAACGGGTAATAATGTCTTTATTGATGAAAATTAAAAAAATTCTCTGCAATAACTCGGTTGTTCAACATCTTGTTGGATTTAAAATTGATAGCCATTTACAAGATGATGATTTAAAAAAGAACCTTTAGATTGTGGTATAACCGAGAAAAAAAAAAATTTACTCCCCTTATAACTTTTGTAACTATTATTAGATGTCCACGTAAGTGGTATAATTAATAATAGCTCGAAGGGAACTAACTTATAACACTGTTAATTAACAAGTTGCACGTTAAGTTAATTAAGTTCAGTTAATTAGTTGATGTTAATTTAAATTAATGGTTAATTAACCACATTGTATCTATATGTATGTATATTACAATAAATGTAATAAACTGGTGATTATGTATAATCACCTGTGTATTAATCCAGTGATTATGAATATCAAGGTAAGTTAGGTGTGAAGTTATTATTCAGTGTTTATATATTGAAGTACTTTAAGTCATAACATGGCAACTATTTGTACTAATTTTCAACTGACTACTTTTATTTGTATCGGAGTACTCTTAAACAATATGTAAAATCTCTATTTTTCTAAAGTTATAAAAATAAAAATTTTCAATATCCATCATCATTCAGGCAACATATTTCTACTGATTATATGACAAAAAATAACAAAAAAAAAAAAATATTTTTTATGATTTTTAAGAAATGTAAGAAATAGCAATGAAATAAATTGTTTCAAGTCACAGTTGCATCCATCCTGAGTGAACAGTTTAAAGATTAAACGCAATTTTCTCTTATCTTAAGTTACAAAACGAATAATTTGAATTTTTTTTTCTAAAAATTGAATAAAAAAGAAAGATTTGAAGGAATATTTTAAAAACTTTGAATTGCTTATTTTGAACATTGAAATTGATTTGAACAATCTGAGCTGAAACAATAAAAAAAAAAAAAAAACCTCTACATCTTCAAAGTTAAAAAGTAATTTCAAATTTTGGTTTGATTTTTTAAAAATGGAAATCCCTGCCCTGAGTTGTTGTTTTATCATTTTCTTCTTCTAGACATATACATAATAAAATATCTCGATGGTTGGTTCTATGGCAGATAGCAACGATAAAAGAGCAATTTAACGTCGTTTTCATGGCTTGGCATCAATAATATGCAAGCAGGTGGAGTTTTACAGCTAGAATTTTTGTGATGTTTTACTTTTCTTGGCAGGTCGAATTCTTGCAATTTTTCTGATCTATGAAAGATTTACTTAAATTTCATGAATATGGATAGATTTCGATGCTACTGTAATTTATTTTTGTTGAATATAGCTCTCACAATTTTGGTTTGCATAGCTTCTTGTAAAATTTTCTTTTTAAAAGAACAAAAAAAAAAAAAAACTATTAGCGAACTTCAATCAATCTTAATTATTTATGTCAAAAACTGAATTCCGCAATTTTTTTTTTTAAAATTTCAGTTAAATGCAATTGCATATGTTCTTAATAACGTTCACAATTAATGCTAGAAACATTCACAATTAATTATAAATTCATTCATGATAACATTTATAATTAATTATAAATTCATTTATGATAACAATTATAATTAATTATAAATTCCTTCATGATAACATTTAGGTTATATAATTATAAATTACATTACATTAATTATAGATTCATTTATGATAACAATTATAATTAATTATAAATTCTTCATGATAACATTTAGGTTATATAATTATAAATTACATTACATTAATTATAAATTCATTCATGAAAACATTTATAATTAATTATAAATTCATTCATGATAACATTCATAATTAATTTAAGAAACATTCATAAGTAATTGTAAATTCATTTATGATAATTAATTATAAATTCTTTCATGAAAACATTCATAATTGATTATAAATTCATTCATAACTAATTTTATTTCTATCTTTCATAAATCCTATTTCTTATACATATTTCAGGTACTTTCAGAATATAAAACAAATTGTTTAAATTTTAATAAATGAATTCTAGAATTTTGACATAAAAAATTTATAAACAAAATAAAAACACTACAAAAATAAATTCGTTACATCACACACGGTTAAAGGTTATTTCCTTAAAATACTTTGCTTCTTTATTATTTTACCGGTATAGACTTTATTTTGTGCAAGAAGAAAAAAATCACTTCGAAAGATAATTGACACCAAATTATTACTTTGTCTTTACCTTCAGGACAACAATATACTAATTACATATTTTATTCCTATTTTTTTCTTTCCCACCGCAAATTTAGAGGTTTTTTATTTGTTTTTGCTTGAAAACTACTTTCCACGACGTATAAGCAAAAAAATAATTATCTTATTTTGCAGAAATGAAAATTAAAAGAACGGAATTATTTTTTTACAAGAGGCATTTTATTTGTAAGAAGAAACAAAGTTAAGCAAAAATCACACTGAAAATTTGAATGTATTTCATTTGAAAACACAATTACTAAACTAAATGAATTATGTATGTTATAAATTTGTTTAATAAATTCGTTTATAAATAAATAAACATTAACTTATAAATTTGATCAATAAATTTGTTTACAATTAACTAAATATTAACTTATAAAATTGTTTGTAATTAGATGAATATTAACTTATAAATTTGCTTAGAAATTTGTTGGTTTGAAATTAAAATAAGTTTTGAGATTTAATATGGATAAAAATTTTCTGTATTTTTTAAATTTGAAAAATATTATGTCTAATAAACCATACTGTATTAAGTGGTTCTTTCAAGGTGATTTCATTTTAAATTTTTAATTATTTCTTTGACTATAACTTGAACCAACATATGAAATAACTTTTGTGACGCATAGCACATATTGTTTTAAAATTGTTTTTTTAAAATTTATTTTCATTTCGAAGCCTCTTTTCTTTTAAAGCACTCATAAATAGAACTGCATTTTGTTTGAAACTCTCTTTTCTAATTCAAGACGCATTTTAAGTTTTCGGCTTTCGACAAACGACAAACTTGTTCTGCTGAAGAATTAGATTACGTAAAAATTTCCTCGGTCGAGTAAAGTAAGACGGCAAGACTATTACCTGTTATCCCATTTACTTGGGAAGTTATTTCTTTTTCCATTACAAAAGGGTCCATTTCGTCGACCCAAGAGTCAATATTTTATCCTTTTATTTCTTTCTGTTGAGCTTTCTTGTTTCCCATACATTTTGTAAAATGGAAAATGCTGTTTTATCCTTTTTCACCATTTGGAAGTTTTATTGACAGCGATGCTTGAAGTGTTAGAGATGCAGAAGGGGAGAGGTTTTACTTATTTCGATTCTTTAGCATATACATCGTTTCGTGATTTCTGAATAAAATTGGAGGACGCCGAAAATGAAATGGAGGAGCAACTCAGGCTGGGAGATATAATTCAAGAAAATTGCTGTGTATAAAGAACACCTGCAGTTCCTTATAAAAGTCTTGATAAATGGGAATGGGAAAGTTTCGTCGAAGTTTTAAATATGGGTAATAAAGCTTTTTTTTTTTTTTATTCCATTTTGAAAGTATTGAAACTTAAACGGAACTCACATGATTTGTTTCAAATATAGATGAATCGGTATTGTTTAAATGTTTCTAAATTTCAAATTTAAAATGTTCTTGAAATCTGTGTTTGAAATTTTAATCATAATGAAAACTTTTCAGGAAAAATAAATAACATTTTTGCTTTTGCAACTTGATTCACGTATGAGACTTTTATGATGCCCTGGGTTGTTGTCTTTCAGGGTTGTTTTAAAACTTATTTTGATTTCGAAGCCTCTTCTTTAAAGCACCATAGAATATAGCTCATTTTGTGCTTTATTTTTTCCTTTTCATTTTGAAAGTATGAAACTTAGTAATCTTCTTTAGAAAAGTTTAAAGGAGCTCGCATGACATGTTTTAAAAATAGATGAATCGCTAACGTTTAAATGTTTCTAAATTTCACATTAAAAAATATCCATGTGATCCGTATTTGAAATTTTAATAGCATCGGAAATTTTTCTGGAAATAAATTAATGAAATTTTTTTTGCCTAAAAATAAAAAAAAAAAGCTTCAATCTGAAACCGAATTTCTCAACACATTGAATATCAGTATTATAAGAAGGAAAATTTTAAACATAAATTTTGAAACTTATATATAATCATAGTCTAAATAGTATGGGAACTTAGAGAATCAATGTAGGCTAAAAAATTTTCCGGTAATTTTTATTTATTTACTTATTATTATTATTTATTTATTATTATTTTTTTTTTTTGAAATTTAAAAAAATTCATATATTTAATAAGCCGTGCTGTATTAAAAACAAGTGTTTTTTTTTTAAAAGGTGAATTCATTTTTAATTTTTATTATTACTTGGGAATATAACATGAATCACACATGAGACAAGTTTTATGATGCACTGTACGTATTCTTTTTAAAGTTGTTTTAAAACTTATTTACATTTCGAAGACTTCTTTAAAGCACTCCTAAATAGAACTGGGCCGCTTTTTTCTTTAAAGCTTTTTACTTTTTAATTTAAGATGCATTTAAAGTTTCGCCTTTCGACAAAAAAAGAGAAACTTGTTCTGTTTGAAGAATTAGATTCTGTAAAAATTTCACCGGTCGAGTAAAGTAAGACGGAAAGTCTATTACCTGTTATCCCATTTACTTGGGAAGTTACTCTTTTTCCATTACAAAACGAGTCCATTTCTTCAACCCAAGAGTCAAGTATTTTATGGTTTTTATTTCTTTCCGTTACGAATTCTTGTTTCCCATACATTTTGTAAAATGGAAAATGCTGTTTTATCCTTTTTCACCATTTTGGAAGTTTTATTGGACAGCGATGCTTCTGAAGTGTTAGAGATGAAGAAGGAGGAGAGGTTTTACTTATTTCGATTCTTTAGCATATACATCGTTTCGTGATTTCTAAATAAAATTGGAAAAAAGGCTGAAAATGAAATGGAGGGACAGCTCGAGTTGGGAAATATAATTGCTGCAAGAAGATTGCTGATCTGGATTATTGGGAATAAGAAAGTTTCGTTGAAGTTTTAAGGATGGGTAATGGAACGTTATTTTTTTCCTTTTCATTTTGAAATTATGAAACTTAGTAATCTTCTTTAGAAAAGTTTAAAGGAGCTCGCATGATATGTTTCAAAAATAGATGAATCGCTAATGTTTAAATGTTTCTAAATTTCACATTAAAAATATCCATGTGATCCGTATTTGAAATTTTAATTGCATCGGAAATTTTCTGAAATAAATTAATGAAATTTTTCTTTGCCAAGAATAAAAATTTCAATCTAAAACTGAATTTCTCAATACATTGAATATCAGCATTATAAGAAAATTTTTAAAACATAAATTTTGAAAATTTTTGAAAAACATAAACTTTTTTTGAATTCAATTATGCTATTTTTTTATTTTATTTATTTATTATTATTATTTATTTATTAATTTTTTTTTTTATTTAAAAAAATTTATATATTTAATAAGCCGTGCTATATTAAATACAAGTGTTTTTTAAGGTGAATTCATTTTTAATTTTTATTATTGCTTGGGACTCTAACATGAATACCACATGAGACAAGTTTTATGATGCATTGTACGTATTCTTTTTAAAGTTGTTTTAAAACTTATTTACATTTCGAAGACTCTTATTTTAAAGCACTCCTAAATAGAACTGCATTTTGTTTAAAGCTTTTTATTTTTTTAAAATTTAAGACGCATTTAAAGTTTCGCCTTTCGACAAAGAGAAACTCGTTCTGTTTGAAGAATTAGATTCTGTAAAAATTTCCCTCGGTCGAGTAAAGTAAGACGGAAAGTCTATTACCTGTTATCCCATTTACTTGGGAAGTTACTTCTTTTCCATTACAAAACGAGTCCATTTCTTCTATTCAAGAGTCAAGTATTTTATGGTTTTTATTTCTTTCCGTTGCGTTTTCTGTTTTTCATCTATTTTTGTAAAACAGAAAATGCTGTTTTTATCCCTTTTATACTTTTGAAATTTTATTGGACAGCGATGCTTCTGAAGTGTTGGAGATGCAGATGGGGGAGAGGTTTTACTATTTTCGATTCTTTAGCATATACATCGTTTCGTGATTTCTAAATAAAATTTTAAGAACGCTGAAAATGAAATGGAGGAGCAGCTCGAGCTGGAAGATATAATTCAAGAAAGTTGCTGTGCATAAAGAACACCTGCACTTTCTTATAAAAGTCTTGATTAATGGGAATGGGAAAGTTTCGTCGAAGTTTTAAAGATGGGTACTGTAACTTTTTTTTTTTCTTTTCATTTTGAAAGTATTGAAACCTATTAATCTTTTTTTTTTAGAAACGTTTAAAGATACTCACAATATCTGTTTCAAAAATAGATGAATCGATATTGTTTAAATGTTTTTAAATTTCTGTCTTAAAAACATCCATATTTGGAATTTTAATGATATTGGAAACTTCTCTGGAAATTATTAAATAAAATTTTGCTTTGCTAAGAATAAAAATCTTCAAGCTAAAATATCGAAATATACTGAGTATCAGCATTATAAGAAGGAAAAATTTTAACATATATAATAAATAATTACGTAAATAATAAATTTTAATTACTTTAAACAATGCTTTAGTTTTACGAAAACTTTTAAGTGAAAATAAATTTAAAAATATATATATACAATTTTATTAATTTTGGCAATTTTTCTTAAATTACAAGCGAAAATTAATATAAAAAGCTGAAACATTTATACGAAATCAAAGTCTAAATAGTATATGAAAATTTTTCCGGTTTTTTTTTATTTAATGTTTTTTAAAATTTAAAACAAATCTTATATATACTCAGCCATAATGTATTAAATACAAGTGGTTCGTTTTACATTTTTAATTATTTCTCGGACTATAACATGAATCACATATGAGATACGGTTTATGATGCACTGCACATATTCTTTCAAAGTTGTTGTAAAACTTACTTCCAATTCGAAGACTCTGCTTTTAAAGCACTCATAAATAGAACTGCATTTTGTTTAAAACTTTTATTTTTCTAATTCAAGACGCATTTAAAGTTTCGGCTTTCGACAAAAGAGAAAAACTTGTTCTGTTTGAAGAATTCGATTCTGTAAAAATTTCCCTCGGTCGAGTAAAGTAAGACGGAAAGTCTATTACCTGTTATCCCATTTACTTGGGAAGTTATTTCTTTTTCCATTACAAAACTAACCCATTTCTTCGATCCAAGAGTCAAGTATTTTATCCTTTTATTTCTTTCTGTTGCGCTTTCTTGTTTCCCATCCATTTTGTAAAATAGAAAATGTTGTTTTATCCCTTTTCAACGTTTTGAAATTTTATTGGACATCTCTGCTTCAGAAGTGTTGGAAATGCAGAGGTTTTACTTATTTCGATTCTTTAGCATATACAAATTTCTAAATAAAATGAGAAGAAATGAAATGGAGGAGCAGCTCGAGCTGGGAGATATAATTCAAGAAAATTGCTGCGTACATAGAACTCCTGCAGTTCCTTATAAATGTCTTGATTAATGGGAATGAGAAAGTTTCGTCGAAGTTTTAAAGATGGGTAATGGAACTTCATTTTCCTTTTCATTTTGAAAGTATTGGAACATATTAATCTTTTTTTGAAATGCTTAAAAGATACTCCCATGATTTGTTTCAAAAATTGATGAATCAGTATTGTTTAAAAGTTTCTAAATTTCAGATTTAAAATTGTCCATGGGATCCGTGTTTGAAATTTTAATTGTGTTGAAAACTTTTCTGGAAATAAATAAGCTAAATTTTGTTTTGCCAAGAATAAAAAGCTTCAAGCTAAAACAAAATTTCGAAACACATTGAGTATCAGCCTAATAAGAATGGAAATTTTAAAATTTAAAATAAATAATTAAATAAATAATAAATTTTAAACTCTTAAACAAAGCTTTATATTTTTTAAACTTTTCTTTAAGCGCAAATAAATAAATTAGAAAAATAAATATACTAAGAAGTAAGTTTTATTTATTTTGGCAATGTTTCTTAAATTACAAGCGAAGATCACTATCAAGCAGAAATATTTACATGAAATCAAATTCTAAATACTATGCGTGAATTTTTGTGAGATTTAATATTGTTGAAAATGTTCTGTATTTTTAAAAAATTCTAAATTTGAAAAATTTTATATTTAATAAATCACTCTGTATTAAGCGTAATGAGGAGAATTCACATAAATATTTTAATTACTTCCCAGCACTTTAACATAAACACATATAAAATAACTTTTATGATGCACTGCCCCATTTCTTTTAAAATTGAATTTAAAACTTATTTTTATTTCGAAATGTCTTCTTTTAAAGCATTCATAAATAGAACTGCATTTTGTTTAAAGACTTTATTTTTCTAATTCAAGACGCATTTAAAGTTTCGCCTTTCGACAAAACAGAAACTTGTTCTGTTCGAAGAATTAGATTCTGTAAAAATTTCCCTCGGTCGAGTAAAGTAAGACGGAAAGTCTATTAGCTGTTATCCCATTTACTTGGGAAGTTATTTCTTTTTCCATTACAAAACGAGTCCATTTCGTCGACCCCAGAGTCAAGTATTTTATCCTTTTATTTCTTTCTGCTGCGGTTTCTTGTTTCCCATCTATTTTGTAAAACAGAAAGTACTGTTTTATCCCTTTTCAACGTTTGGAAATTTTATTGGGCAGCGATGCTTCTGAAGTGTTGGAGATGCAGATGGGGAGAGGTTTTACTTATTTCGATTCTTTAGCATATACATCGTTTCGAGATTTCTAAATAAAATTGGAAGAAGTTTAAAAATGAAATGGTGGAGCAGCTCGAGCTGGGAGGTATAATTCAAGAAAATTGCCGTGTATAAAGAACACCTGCAGTTCCTTATAAAAGTCTTGATGAATAGGAACGAGAAGGTTTCGTCGAAGTTTTAAATATGGGCAATGGAACTTTTTTTTTCTTTACATTTTGAAGTATTGAAACCTATTAATTTTTTTTAAATGTTTAAAGGTACTCACATGACTCTCTACAAAAAATAGATGACTCGATATTGTTTAAATGTTTCTTATTATCAAATTTAAAAATGTTTAAAGGTACTTAGAAAATTTTAAATATTTAAAATAAATAATTTGTTAAAAATATATGAATCGATATTTCTTAAATATTTCTAAATTTGATATTTAAAAATATCCATGGGATCCGTGTTTGAAATTTTAATGATTTTAAAAGTTTCTAGAAAGTAAATAAATCTAATTTTGTTTTGCCAAGAATAAAAGCTTCAAGCTAAAACGAATTTCCTAAACACATTGAATATCAATGTTATAAGACGGAAAATTTTAAAATTTAAAATAAATTATTACGTAAATAATAAATTTTAAACACTTATACAATGTTTTTGTTTTTTTTTTGAAAATTTTTTTTTTAAGTGCAAATAATTTAGAAAAATAAATATATACTAAAAGTCAGTTTTATTTATTTTGGCAATTATTTCTTAAATTGCAAGCGAAAATCAATAAGCATTTATAAGAAATCAAAGTCTAAATAGTATGTGAAAATTTTTGTGAGATTTATTATTGGTTAAAGTTTTTTCCGGTATTTTTTATTTTCTTTCTTTCTTTTTTTTTTTTTTTTTTTTTTATTTTTTTTATTTATTTATTTTTTTTTTTTGAAATTTCAAAAAAATCTTTTATATAATCAGCTATACTGTGTTAATTATAATTTGTATTTTAAACCTGAATTCATTTATTTTTTTTAATTATTTCTCGGGACATTATCGTGAATCACACATATGAGTTTAGGTTTATGATGCACAGCACGTATTCTGTTAAAGTTGTTTCAAAACTTATTTTCCTTTCGAAATTTCTTATTTTAAAGCACTCATAAACTGAACTGCATTTTGTTTCAAGCTTTCTTTTCTTAATTCAAGACCCATTTAAAGTTTTCGGCTTTCGACAAAAAAAGAAACTTATTCTGTTTGAAGAATTAGATTCTGTAAAAATTCCCTCGGTCGAGTAAAGTAAGATGGAAAGTCTATTACCTGTTATCCCATTTACTTGGGAATTTATTTCTTTTTCCATTACAAAGCGAGTTCTCTTCTTCGACCCGAGAGTCAAGTATTTTATCCTTTTATTTCTTTCTATTGCGCTTTCTTGTTTCCCATCTATTTTGTAAAACAGAAAATGCTGTTTTATCCCTTTTCAGACATTTGGAAGTTTTATTGGACAGCGATTCTTCTGAAGTGTTGGAGATGCAGATGGGGAGAGGTTTTGCTTATTTCCATTCTTTAGCATATACATCGTTTCGTGATTTCTAAATAAAACTGGAAGAACGCTGAAAATGAAATGGAGGAGCAGCTCGAGCAGGGAGATATAATTCAAAGAAAATTGCCGTGTATAAAGAACACCTGCAGTTCCTCATAAAATGTCTTGATTAATGGAAATGAGAAAGTTTAGTTCGAAGTTTTAAAGATGGGTAATGGAAATTTATTTTTTTCTTTTCATTTTAAGAATTGAAGCCTATTAATATTTTTTTTAGAAATGTTTAAAGGAACTCATGATTTGTTTCAAAAATAGCTGAATTGGTATTGTTTAGATGGTTCTAAATTTCCAATTTAATATAAAAAAACAGCCATGGGATCCGTGTTTGAAATTTTAATGGGACTGAAAACTTTTCTAGATATAAATAAATAAATTTTGTCAAGATTTGCTAAAACTAAATTGATGAAATTTGAAAATTTAAAATAAATAATTATGTAAATAATAAATTTTAATCAATTTAAAAATGTTTTATTATTTTTTCTTTTGTAAATAAATGAAAATAAAAGCTTTAAGTGCAGTTCTGTTTAAAGTGCTTTTAAAAAGTCTTTGAAATCAAAATAAGTTTTAAATCCAACTTTAAAAGAATACGGGCAGTGCATCATAAACAGCTTCCTCTAGACAATTTTCAGCACAGTGGTCAAATAGCTACAGGTGTTTCATTGTGTGCTTCATCAATTCGTAGACGTCTGCTGCAGCGTGGATTGCGCGCAAGGACTGCTTTATACACGATCCCTCTCACGCTAAACCATCGCCGACTGTGGCTACAATGGGTCGCTCAGCATAGAGACTGGCGGGCTGATTGGCAGCATGTCGTGTTTTCTGACGAATCCCGCTTTAATTTGTGGTACCATGATGGTCGCATTCGTGTCAGACGCTATGCCGATGAACGCCACCTTCCGGAGTGCATTATCGAATGCCACAGTGGACTAACACACGGAGTTATGGTCTGGGGTGCCATAGCATGTCATGGACGATCTCAATTGCTAAGAATTGTGGGCAATCTGAACAGCAGCCGGTATATCAGTGAAATTCTACAGTTTAAAAGCTGTTCCCTTCCTTCAAAGCTTACCAGGCGCTGTATTTCAATAGGACAATGCCGGCCCTCATATCAAAAGGACTGTTCAATCCTTCTTTGCAACGCGGCAGGTACAGCTTCTTCCTTGGCCTGCGTATTCCCCAGATATGTCGTCGATTGAACATGTGTGGGATTTCGTTAGTCGGTATCTCGCTCGTGATCCTCGTCCTGTTGCTTCTGCAGACAAAACTTTGGGTGCGCATACAAACAATATGGAATGCTCTTCCTCAGGCAGACATTCAAAATTTGTTTGACACCATGCCACGTCGTGTAGCAGCACTTATTGCGGCGCGTGGTGGCTACACAAAATATTGATTCCGATCTCTTGTTATTGTTTGTTTGCTTTGAACATTTAATCATTTATTTGTACCACTACCACTCAACTGTGTATTAAATTTCATTCAATTATGACGATTTCTTCATGGTGTTGCAATTTTTTCAAACATGAGTTTATTAATTATTTCTCGGGAGTACAAAGTAATCTCACTGAGATAAGGTTTAAGATGCAATGCACGTTTTCTTTTAAAGTTGTTTTAAACTTGTTTTCATTTCAAAGTCTTTTCTTTTAAAGCACTCACAAATAAACTTGTATTTTGTTTAAAACCTTTATTTTGTCTAATTCAAGACGCATTTAAAGTTTCGGCTTTCGACAAATTTAAACCTCTTCTGTTTGAAGAAATAGATTCTGTAAAAATTTCCCTCGGTCGAGTAAATAAGACGGAAAGTCTATCACCTGTTATCCCATTTACTTGAAAGTTATTTCTTTTTCCATTACAAAACGAGTCCATTTCTTCGACCCAAGAGTCAAGTATTTTATCCTTTAATTTCTTTCTGTTGCAATGCTTTCTTGTTTTCCATCTATTTTGTAAAACAGGAAATACTGTTTTATCCTTTTTCAACATTTATAAATTTTATTGTACAGCGATGCTTCTGAAGTGTTGGAGATGCAGATGGGAAGAGGTTTTACTCATTTCGATTCTTTAGCATATACATCGTTTCCTGATTTATAAATAAAATTAGAAGGTCGCTGAAAATGAAATGGAGGAGTAGCTCTAGCTAGGAGACATAATTGAAAAAAAATTGCTGTGAATAAAGGACGCCTGCTGTCTTTATAAAAGTCTTGATTAATGAGAATGAGAAAGTTTCGTGAAGTTGTAAAAATGGGTAATGGAACTTTATATATTTTCTTTTCGATTTAAGTATTGAAACATATTAATCTTTTTTTAAATGTTTAAAGTACTCACATGATTTGTTTCAAAAATAGATGAATCAGTAGTGTTTAAATGTTTCTAAATTTCAGCTTTAAAAATGTCCATGTGATCTGTATTTGAAATTTTAATGGTATTGAAAACTTTTCTGAAAAAAAAATTTTTTTTTTTGCTTTGCCAAGAATAAAAATCGTCAAGCTAAAACTAAATTTCTAAACATATTGAGTATCAGCATTATGGAAAGGAAAATTTTAAAATTTAAAAAAGTAATTACGTGAATAATAAATTTTAATCACTTAAACAATGCTTTATTGTTTTTTGAAAAACTCTTTTTGTAAGTGCAAATAAATAAGAAAAACAAGTAATATAAAAAAAAAAAAATTTAAAGTCATTTAATACTTTTTTCCACTATATTGCAGAGAAAGTCTTTTATAAATTATTTCATTCACTTTTTAAGTTTATCTGGCGCCATCTATTGGTAGATATATGCAACTTAAATCTTAAAAAAACTAAAATTAATCAATTAATTTTAATTAACGAATTAATATTTGAAAAACTGTATTAACATCAAAGTGTCATCCACTACAAGTTAAAAAAAAAATGTGTTTGAACTTGGTGGATAAATAAAAAAAGTTCTTTATTAATAATTGAAAATTTGAACAAGATATATATCGGGAGAGTGTGAGCTAATAGACCTTGAATTGAAATAATTATACTAAACAGTCAGTTTTATTTATTTTGCCCAATTATTTTTTATATTACAAGCGAAATTGAAATAAATCAGAAAAATTTTACGAAACCAAAGTCTAAATAGTAACGAAAATTTTGTGTAGTTTAATATTGCCTAAAAATTTTCATGGTATTTTTAATTTAATCTTTTTGAAATTTAAAAAAATTTTATATCTAATAAGCCATACTGTATTAAATAGCAATAAAGTTGCATTTTAAAGGCGAATACATTTAAAATTTTTAATTATTTCTTGGTGCTATAACGTGAATCACACATATGGTGAGAAAAGGTTTATGATGCACTGCACGTATTCTTTTAAAAGTTGGATTTAAAACTTATTTTGATTTCAAAGACTCTTTAAAGCACTCATAAACAGAACTGCATTTTGTTTAAAGCTTTTATTTTTCTTAACTCAAGACGCATTTTAAAGTTTATCTTTCGACGAAAGAGAGAAACTTGTCTGTTTGAAGAATTAGATTCTTTAAAAATTTCCCTCTTTCAGTTTAAAGTAAGATGGAAAATCTAGTACCTGTTATCCCATTTACTTGGGAAGTTATTTCTTTTTTTCCATTACAAACCTAACCCATTTCTCCTATTCAAGAGTCAAGTATTTTATCCTTTTATTTGTTTCCGTTGCGCTTTCTTGTTTCCCATCTATTTTGCAAAAAAGAAAATACTGTTTATCCTTTTTCAACATTTGGAAATTTTATTGTACTATGGGGATGCTTCTAAAGTGATGGAGATGCAGATGGGTAAATTTAAATAGCAGAGTGAATGAATATTATATAAATAGTAGAGTGAATAAGTAGTACATACAATTGATATTTTCAAAATTTTTTACCTACTACTTTTTTTTCATATAGAATTAACAAAATAGATGGAATTTTTTTAAAAGTTCGATACCTAGATTTTATCTAACATTGTGAAAAAAAAAAAGACTTGAATTAAAAAAAAAAAAAATAGTAAAACCCACTTATTGACATAAAAAAATGGGTATTTAAAAATATAGTAATAATTATTATAAATATTTTTTAATAGTAGTTGTAAAACTGTTGGTTATGTAGATGGCATTTTAAAATTATCCACATTTCTCAACATAAAATCGATATTCTTTTTTAAAAATTGTGGCACAAATTTGAAATAAATCATATAAAAAAATGTAAAAAATATTTAAATATAAAAAAGATGTAATTTAATTTTTAAATTAAAAGTTACATGTACAATTTTTAGGCCCCAAATTTTTATTTTTTTTATATATAAAAATTTCAAATAAGGAATTTCATTCAAATTTTATATAATAATTCCATGAAAAACGAAAATTTATTATTTTCTTAATCTGACAACATAACTATAAATTAATTATTATTTAATGGACATTTATTTTATTTTATAAGTTAGATATTTATAATTTTTTTCAAGTTCTAGTAATATTTCGAAGAGTGTAGTATCAAGAGGACCCAGATAATTGACCAAATAACCCATTACGCATTAGAAAAATATGTACATAAATGCTTTTCCGAAAAATAAGATGCTTAAGAATTTCTTTTTAAAATTTTATTTTATTTCATAAAATTAAAAAAAATTAAGTTTTAAGAAATATATTAATTATTTACATCGAATTTTATTCTTAAATAAATAAAAAAACAAGTAAAAACAATAAGTAAAAAAAACAAGTTTTTTGTTTATAAAACTTTTTTTTTTATTGCATTATTCATAAAAACTTTCGACATTATGCTGTTTACACAAACTTTTAGAATTTATTTCATAACAATGTTTTTGTATACTTTTAGAAAATTACTTTTTACTCTTAATAAAATATATAACAAGCCGAAAATAAATTATAAAGTAATATAAATAAAATTTAATATAATCTAAATTTTAAAAATTTCAATATATAAAATTAAAAAATTGAAGGATTAAGATATTTTAGCTTTTTTTATCGTACTTTTAAAAAATAGTTGATTAATATGTTATAAACTTAAAATTTTTTTTTTTAAATCCAAATATTTATCCTTAAAATTAACTCTCTTATATACGTTCGAATATGATAAATTTGACTTGGCCCGAATTCAGGGTAGGTCATAATAATTTTATATTATTTTCAAACCATTGTTTAAATCTTTTGTTTTGGTTTACATATTTTCGTCGCATTGAAATGTCCTGTATTTTTTATCCATTAAAGAACTCCAAATAAACCATACAAATAATATGCTGAATGTTTTCATAATATCAAATATTAACTCATTTTATCAAGTAAACCATTTTTATAAATACCAAATCAAAAGTTTGATTTTTTTTTTAATTTTGTAATAGATTATTTTATAAATCTGTGGGTTTTTTTTTACGTCCTTATTTATTCAGATTTTTATAGTGACTTAATAATTTTATATTATATTATTAACCCTTATATTATTAATTACTTTTAATAGCATTATATTAATCTATAATAAATGTATTATATTGAACTTCATATAATATATGCATATACGCAAAAATTTTTCTTTTAGCTTTACTACATTATGGTTTATCATTATTTATTTTATACTCATGGAGTAATATGGATAATCTAAACCTATATTATTTTAAAGGACACTTTATGCGTATAATCTTTAGAATAATGGAATTTATTCAATTTTTTTATTTTCTTTTTAATATTTTATATATATATATATATATATATAACTTTTACATTTCTTAAATTCGCTTTTTATCTTCTTCAAATCTTGTATGTATTTTTTTATCTTCTAATAACTTTATATTTAACCTATTTTTTTAATCTTTATATTATTCTTTAATATAATAATTCTTCCTTAATTTTTAAATAAAAACATTTTAAAACAAAAAATGCAATATAAACAATAAATTTTTTTTTACATACGTATCATTATTTTTAATTCTTTTTTTCACATTATGTTCAAAATAATTATTGGATATTGGGAATTTGGTTTGAAATAACCGTATAATCGACAACATTTTTAACAAAAATGAAAGAGAAGAGTTTAAAAATAAAAAATTTTAATGTTTAAAAACTTGATAATATGCCTATTTTGTCTGTGTCATCGAAAATTACGCGTTTTATTTAAGGAGTTAAAGGCGACCTGCCTCCTAAAGAATCCTTTTAATCTCCCCTCCTACAGAAGGAATTCTGTTACTGTTGCATAAAATATCTTCTCCTACAGAAGGAATTCTGTAGGAGGAGATTAAAACCAATTGACACGAGTTGAATATTTTTTATAACAGTGACTACGATGTCTCAACAAGATGATTTAACTGGAATTGGTATCCAGGAGGGCCACCAGTCGTTTAGAGGCGTGTCGAAAGCAATCTGTTGAAGGGAAGCATTAGTAGTTTTTCAAAGTGCCATTTCCAGACTGTGGAATCGGTTTTGGAAACTGCAAATGTTCGTGGAAGATCGTGATAAGATTGTACACGCTCAACAACACAATCGGTATTTAACACTAACGGCCAGAAGAAATCGCACTATGAACGCCACTTTCTAGCAACAGTATCTTCAGAGGGCTACTGTACCAGAGTTTGGGACATAAATAATGTATTGTTAAAACTTTCGTGACTATTGGTACAATGATGTTTTAGTCCACAGAGAACAAAGAAACTTAGCGTAACATTTATACATACTAACCTGTTTGTGAAATAAATTCTTCTAATGTGGAATAATCACATGTTTTTGTTCGGAATTAATTGTGCAATATTGATCAACCTCCTTCTCCTCGTCACCCATAGCGAAGTAAATTTGCAGAAACGTGGAATCTTTATCAGGCAGATTAAGTAATGAACTGACTGGTAGTAAATATGTCTTCGTACTTTGAATCTGAACAAGAAACCTGAATTATTGTTAATATTTGCTCCAAACGATGTTATTTGGAAGATTGAGTTAAATTTTTAGAATGTTTTGTAGAATGTGTCTGAACAACGTGACAGTCCCGTACTCGAAGTTTAGAAGTGGTTCAGGTGGTTCCTCAGAGGTGTGAAATTAACTTTATAGTTTGAACAACTCCTTCTAGATGGTGTTTTGCGAAACTTCAAGAAAGACAATGCTAATAAATATAAATGCCATTTGCCCAATATCAACATAGGAATGGGTGCTATCATCATAAGTTTTATTGTAATAAATACTTCCAAATTTAAATAAAATTCCATCTTGTCCTTGTCTAAATCCGCAAAGTCCATCTTGAACGACGGTTTTCTAGCCTTACTTCTCAGGTGTGTTCAAAGCAATTCGAAAGTTATCTAGTTGTGTGTCACTTTCCTCAGATTTTCAATTGTAATTAACTCACGGATTCTTAAACGGTTTTTTCAAGCTGAATATTCCGTTAAACGGAAGTTTGACCGCTCTGCTGGTTTTCCTTTCTTTTGATCTTACGATTTTTATTCCAACAGATGTTTCTTTTTAGTGGAAATTTTAAAACTGTTCATATAACTCGTTTTTGATGGATAACAGAATAAACAGATAATTGTTAACTCTCCAACAAAAAACTATTGTCCCCTAGTAATTTTTTGTAATTGCTACCTCAAAATAGTATATTTGACGTAAATAACAACCATAAAGCCAATCATAAGCCGAATAACAAATTAAAATCTTCACACTGATGATAGGCTGTAATGCGATTTACTATTGTATTTAATTAAAGAAGAACTAAATATTTTTAGTGATTCTGGTGCCTGAAAAATGCATGTGACGTAAATAATACATGGTTAAAATTTCATGATAATTGATTGAATACTATGATAGTTCGTAGGAAAACTACCCTGTGATCTTTTATATTTAATAATCGTATCATATCAATTGCCGAAATAAATTATATTTTTATCAGTATACGTATTTTTCTTTTAAAACAATTATTAAATTTTATGGCCTTCTTTGCACCTATATTTTTATCTATAATCAATCATCGAAATAATCTGTATTTGTAATTAATTTCCAAAGAATCAAATTAAAAGTTTTCTTGAATATACTCATAAGATACTTTAATTAATGATGAATTCATTTCGTTAAATAAACTGTTTTTACTATATTTTCAAACTAACGAAGATTATTTTCATTGGAATCAAGATGGTTTTCCTTATTTTCCTCTCTGTTTCCTGTTCATCACTGGTGTAAGAGAGTTCAAGCAGCCATGA
>BPLR01015517.1:0-38314 GCA_021605095.1 Caerostris extrusa
TCACATTCAATATGCATGTGATCCATCATGTTCTCTACAAAACCAAAGTAAGGAATGTAATATATTTAGATAGACGTCTTTACGATAGAAGGCTATTTCATCCATTTTTAGAGTTTCAGTTACATTTAGGATTACTGATGGTAGGTATTTAAGCAGATTCATTCAAATTCATACTGAGAATTTGGAGCGGTCGAAATTGTTATTAGCGAAACATCCAACTAATCGTTATCTTGTTGTAACAGATGATTTAAGAAAGACGTTAATGAGGGCAACTTTTCGCTGTGAAAGCATAGATTTTCTGAAGCCATCCGGGGTTAGTGCGTTTTCGTGATGTAAGACTCACGTATTTAATTTATATAAGACCTTAGCTAGCCTTGTATTTTTTATTACCGATTGTGAAGCATGCCTCCTGCAAGACGTACGAATAACTTCATGAGCCAACTTTCAGTTCTATTGATCTTATACGCACGTAAATAAACAGTAACAGTTTTAAAAGGAAATACGTAGACATCTGAATACAATTATACTTAATTTGTGATGCAGTTCGTGTTAGTTTCTAATAAAAAATAACATAAACACTATTTGTTTATTTTTAAATTTATTTGATGGTGAGATTTCTCCAACCTCACTTCGAGTCTAGAAAAAGTATTTAAAATTTTGAACTGATGTAGTAAAATAGAGAGATCTTCCTTGCTTTGGAAGGAACAGAATGTTGAAGCCAACATCTCCAGTAATTTTCGCTCATTTGGCGTTTTATCGCTGTCTGGCTCTTTTTCTACTTGTATTTCCGCATGTATCTTTTTCACTGAGCCAATTTACAGAGGTATTGATACATTTTTGTAATAACTTTGGCTTTCTTCCAGATTATATAGTTGCCTGAGGGCCAATTGGGCTAGCGCTTTGGCCATTGGTACCTGAGCTTTTATGTTCGAATTCTGGATTGATATTTGTTAGTGGTTCGGAATCCATGTTAAAAACTGTATGTCCGGGTCTAATTAGCCCAAAGTGGGACAAAATGACTTTAGAGTACATAATGACCAAGGACAACTCCCTGAATTATGCATAAGTGGAGAAAAAAAAAAAATTAAATTGGAAAAAGGATTTAATAATCGTATATATCTTTAAAATTATTCCTTCCTCTAAAATGTCACTAAAAAATAATTAGTGACTCGAAGGCTATATATTTTTAGGTTTCACAAAGAAAAAAAACTCTTATGCGATTATTAAAAAGGATATGAAAGCATGGTTTTAATATTTCCCTTACATGTAAAATAAATGACATAATTAATAGAAAAGAAAAAACTAAAAGTTTGACTTGGAAGAAAGTAAATAAAATTTTTTAAAAAAAACCACCACAATTTACTCCCCCAAAAATATTAAAAAAAATAGGTTTCTACAGCCAAATCAAAACATATGTCTTAGCGTAAGACTATGTGCAACATACTATGTACAAAAATTGTTTGGCAGGTAAAAATTGGAAATATGAAATACAAATGAGGAATCTATTTGGATTATTTAATTTGATTTGATTTTATGGATTGGATTTATTTAAGCCATATGAAGCTTTTCTTTTTGGATTCATTTTATGACGATTCCTGAGGTTTCATTTGGAGCATTCATATTCTTCTTGTGGCATACAGGTTTGCCATACGATTCCATCTTAGACCTGCAGATTTTTGATGACGTGTCATCTGTGATACTTATATCGGCATATTTCAAAAAGGAAAATTGTCAAAATAGATAAATATTTTTGCAGTACTTTATCTTATTTTAGTGCTCTTATTACAAACATAATAAATTGCACATTAATATACAGGATTGTCAGAACTAAACAACAAGACCATGCTTAACGCGAGAATACATTTCAATACATTCCCGCAGTGTTAAATGAGTTCATCTTAACACAAAAATAATAGGAATACATGACACACAAAACAGGGAATAATATTCATCAACATTTGTTGTGAAATATTTTTAATTACATTCTTTATAGACTTGTTTATTACTAATATCAATATTTATTCATAAAAATATTCATGAAAAAAAAGTAGTTAACAGTTATGCTTATGATGAGATAGTTTTCTTTTTATTTTGCAATTTAACGTTTGCCTTTTTCAGTCATTCAACAAAAGAAAATTAATAATAATCGTTGATAGCAAGAAATCGCATCAACAAAAATTTGTTTCGTCTTTGAACTTATAAAAATGTAAATCATTTGGTATGCCAAACTGATCCATATTTCGTTATAGTTGCTAAACATTTTTTTTTTTTTTATAAAATCTTGTTGAAACTTCCTTTTGCTCCTCAACTTCAGAAAGCGAATTTCGTCATCTTTGCTGATTCTTTAAGGTCGTCGTGTTTGAAAGACTTTCCCCAGATGTAACTTGCACTAGTTTTTCAATATATGGGCATTTATATGGCTTTATTTCATTAGATAGCTTAATAATTTCGTCGACAACAACAATGGGTTCCCTTGTTCCAATATCGAACTCCGACCATACATTCTTCCGTACTCTTTTTTGAACATTTCTCGGTTACCTCATTTCAGAAAAAGATTGATGTTGTCTGAGCATTCAAGCTATAGTCTTTAAATAATCTGTAATGTATTGTTAATCAGTTTTATTAATCAGTTGTTGAAATGTTCGCTTAAGATGATAAGCATTACAATTTATAGTTTCGTATAATTCCAATATTACGGAGCAATGCTGAAAACGCGTTAAACGCAATTTTACTGTGTAGGGGTTTAGAACTTAATTACAAAAAAATGTGTTATGTCACATTCAACACCATTTTTATATTTATATTACTTAGACCACTGAAATTCAGTTTCCAAAGAAAATAGTCACAATTTCGAAGCCAGGACCGAAAAATGTTTCCTTTATTTTTGGCCAATGAAATAATCATAAAAACTAAAAAAAAAAAAAATTGTTTTATACGATAGACTAACTTTTAATGATCCTATTAATAAATGAATATTTTAACTATTATAATTGTTTAAAAATTAATCATTTCAAGGAAGTGGTGTGAATATTGTTTGTGCAATTTTTGTTTTACCATTACTTTTGACTTTCGATTTTTGATTACTATGAACAGTATTGTTTTTACAGTTTCTTGCTATTTATTATCAATTTTATCATAGTATGAACATTTTATGTTTTCGACTTAAAGGACCGTATAACGTATGGGACAGAAACATATGCATTCAGTAATCAATAGTGGTTTTAAATATAAACATGCCATAATATGTTTAAGTATAGCATATTCAACACATTAAACTAAGAAATTAAAACTATAATTAAATAAATTAAACTATGAAAAGAAAGAAACAAAACTGTAAAAAAAAGAAATGAATTGTTAAGTTAGTAAGTGAATTGCAGATGTCTTAAAAATAAGTTAAATACAAAAAAATGAAATGCAGTTCATAAAAAAAAAGTTTGTATGTTAATGAAGGTTAGTTAACAAGATAAGGCATACTCTTCCCCCCCCACTTTATGCCTATTTTGCTGCCCAAAATCAAGTACGATGCTATAGTGTGAAAAAGTTATTTTTTAAAAAATGAATCAATCTCCAGTGGTTTAAAGAAGAATGCATCTGAAATGTTGTTGTGTTTACTTTAGTATATCTTTTATAATTGAACTTTAAACGCCTATTTTTTATCTATGGCTATCTCACATTTTTATCCTTTTAAAAACGAAACGTCAAAAGAAAAAAAAAGTTTGAAAAGAAAAACATTTGTTATTTGTTTCTATATATACTTTTTGAAAATGCTTATTAAATTAATAAATTAAATTATTAAATTATCATTTTAAATTATGTAAATGCCTGTCAAAAACAAGTTTTCCATTTATATAAAAAAATTATGTAAATGCCTGTCAAAACTAATTTTCCATACCTTATATAAATTTCTTTTAAAAAATCAATTTGTTAAATTTTAAATAATTTTGTAGAATTATTTAGATTGGATTTTGTTCCTTTATTTTTCTTTTACGTGAAATTAATTTTTTTTGCATCAACATTTTTATAATTAATTTATCATTTGTATTTATTTATGTAGTATTTATCTAAATCTAATAGTATGGCAGTTAATTTTTATATATATATATATATATATATATATTGTCGAAAAACACATTAAGTTATATTTTAAAATAGTAGGTAAGAAATATATTTTTAGTAGCAAAAAATAGATAATAGATGGCGACACTAATGCATTAGCAATACTTGAACATTTCTATTATTGAAATTTTGATTTATTATAATAATTTTATAATAATTTTCATCTTATAATAGAATTTTCATTTTGTAATTTCTATGGATTAAAAATAAGTAGTATTAAAAAATATTTTAGCTACAATTATTAGTAAATAAAGATTTATATTTTAAACAAATGTAAATGTTTAATTCATAACTAATAAAATTAATACTTACTGAATTTATTTCTAATTGAAATTATCTTTATTTTGATTAATTTATAAAATTTGTTCCTGTTATTAACTTTCAGTTTTTAATTTGTTTGATAAATTAAAATATTTTGTTTAGTAAATTAGAATAGTTTATCTTATTAACAATTTATACCATTTCTTATGGTTATTTACAACATAATATACAATTTAAATGTCAATAAATTACCAAATGCAAATTTTACATCTAATGGTAACTGATAAAATCGAAATAACTGAATATATCTTGTACTTGAATACTTGAGGAGGTGGAAACTAATGTTACTCAAATTCAAATATTGACTCAATAAAAATAAATAAAAAAAAACATGAAAATGATATATCCAGATAAAATATTGCAGGACTATTTTGAAAACCAATATTATTGAAAAATTTAAACCTCTGCCTATTTTAAATATTAAAAATATATTTTTTTTTTTTTTTAAATAAGTCTCTTTATAATAATCGGTAGAAAATTGCAACATCAATAAATTGATGATAAAAATTTCTTATATTCTAAAAAAATTTCTCTAAAAAAATGTTTTCAAATTTACGAACATTCAACTTCTAATTACATAAAATGTTAAATATATTTAAAATAGTAATTTTACTTCCTGTATTGGATAATTACATAAAATATCTGATGTTAACAAAGTTTGGAGGGAAGGATGGAAGGATTTTGCAATTTCCAATGATAAATATTGTTATCATATAATAAAAAAGTTGTTGAAAACGCATGGTATTAATATTTTAGAATACATTAAGTAGATTTATTAATTTGAATGCGTTGTTGACTAAACGATTAAATTAATTAAAATCAATGATGAACCCTATTCTGCTAAAAAATTCTGAGGGGAATGACTAATGCATTATGATTTTCAATGTGATTATTCGCATGGTTCTTAGGATAGATTTAAAAAATTATCTTGAAATAACTCAAGGTATATTTATACAAATTTTATAATCAATCCAATCTCTTGAAAAAAATGTAATTATACTTTACTCAGAATGGCGGCAATTGTTATATTTGCATGAAGTTGTTTTTAATTCTCAGTTTTTTTCATTATCATTAAGCTTTCACAATCATATTGATGCGATCATCGTCAACTTAATGATATCAAAAGCTACTATTCGAATTCTGACATAATGTCTATACATTGGCAGTTTTTTTTTTATCTCGATATAATTCCTTGCTTTAATATTTTTTACCAAAAGTAACAGGTAACAAAAACAAAATAATAATAATAATAATAAATGTTCTATGTGGTTGTGTAAAACGTCTAATGAACAGTTTTTTTGTCAGAAGCTCCAGCTGTGACAAACTTATTTTCAAATGTCTGATAAAAGATGGATGACTGATACTTCTAAAGTAATAAAAAGATTGAACATGAATAAACACCATTTGTTATAAAAATCTCTTATCTCGCAGTTCTAAAACTTTTAAATGTCATAAAATGTCATAATTTTTTCATTTTCATTTCATATTATCGATGTGGAATAGCTTCGGTTTTTATCGTAGAGCTAAAATATTCAGAGTGTTTGTTTACAAAAAATAGTAACAGTTGAAATAAATCAATATGAGGGAAAATGTCAAGATAAATAGTAAATTATAATATAGTTCCAACAGAAATAAATAAATAAATAACACATACATAATAAATAAATAAATAACTCATATAAATGTCATGGATAGTTTATGAAATGGTTGTAAATTTTTATTTATTTATTATTTTTTTTTCATCTGTACAATCCAAATTAAAAAAAAAAAAAAAAAAAAAAAAGTATTTCTAGCATTAATAAATAGTTACTCAATGATAGATTGATAAATGAATCTGAATCAGGATCTTCAATTATTCTAAATTTTAAAAAACGCGAAAGTTTCACTAAAGCAGAACGAATTTGGGGTCTGATGGGCGAGTGACTTGCTCTCTGGTTTCGGGCGACATGGATGCTTGTAGTGGTACGGAATCCACTTTACCCTGTAGGTTCACTCCATCCACTTTATCCCGTTCTAATAAGAATTTAGAGTGTTAAGTTTAATGCTGATAACCCTACCCCATTAAAAAAACATCTCTGCCAGGCAAATGGTCTCATCATGGGGCTGTTGCACCATTGAAGAAGAACAAATTTGAAATCAGTGATGATCTGTGTGCAGGGTACTTTTAGTTGAAATCCGCATCCATAAATGTAGAGATGTAGCAGATTTATCTTATTAACATGTCGTAAATTTTTATTTTATTTTTTTGTTTCATCTGTACAATCGCAAATTTTTAAAAAAATAATTATCGCATTAATAAATAATTATCAATGATAAACTGATAAATAATTCTAAATTAGGATCTTCAGGTATTTTAAATTAAAAAACACAAAATTTTTACTAAGTAAAAAAAAAACTTGAAATCTGATCTGTGCATCGTGCTTCACTTTGACTAGATGATATCCGCATCCATATTCATAGAGATGTAGCAGATTTAGCTTTATTCGGTTCGTAACGTTGGGCATCTGATACGTCTCATTTACATTTTGAAAAATAATTAAAAGTGAATGGTTCTGAGAGTAAGTAGTGTTTTTCAAAAAACCAAAAGAAAGAAACTCGGCTTCTTTCTCTTTTCACTAAGCCTAGTCGGTCTACATTTGTGATTATTAAAACTAATGTTTTTCTATAAAAATCTTTCTTATTTAACTGCTAATTTTCCTTTGTTTAAGGCGATTTAATTTCCTTCTCAGAGAAATATAAGTAAATAATAAATATAATTAATATATTGGGGCTTGATGGCCGAGTGACCAACGGTGGGGCACTCTATTCTACAGCTTTCGGATTTCTGTCCCGGCGGTGCCCTGGATGTTCGTAGTGGTTCAGAATTCACTTTAAACTTAACGTCCCGGGCTAAAAAGACTGTAGAGCGTAGGGCTGATAACACTACCCCGAAAAACAATGAAAACACTTCATGTTTCCCAATCTGACAATAGACAAACGGCCTTGAGTCACTATAGGGCTTTTGCGCCTTTGAAGAAGAAGAAGATAATTAATATTAAAATAAAATAAATATACTACCACGATCAAATTAAAAAAAAATTAAAATTTTAAATCTCATTTTGTGAGAAATAATTAATTTTTTCTTGAAACATTGCTTAAAAGCAAAATTTTAAAATGCATACAGGGACAAATTATGATTATCTAAAATTTCGCTTGCATGATTTAAGTATATATTGTTGTCTCAGTTTTCTTAAAATATTGATAAAAGACACTGCATCAAAAATTATCGATATATAGTTGAAAATATATTACTAGTTTCCATCTTTTAATGGCAGTATAACTGTTGAAACGCATTCAGACTGTCGAAATCGTCAAATGTCACCTTGAACCGAATTCACCTTTCTTCTTGCATAAGTAAGAGCATTGATTTATCCATCAGCTTTTACTTTTTTAGAAATAAGTGACCATTTTTCATAAGACAAACAGCTGTTACTTCGAAAGACAAACAAAAATTCTCGTGCTCACGTGTCGACTTTGTTTACGTACACCGTGGTTGTCATGGAAAAATTAAGCAGATCTTGTTGACCAGTGGCGTTTCAAGGAAGGGGTCATTCTTTTCTTAGTTTCCCGTCATTGATTTTTATGACGTTTTTCTGGAAATTTCAAGTTTAATGTAGGTTTTAGAACACCGTGTAGTTTTTCATGTGGCAGATTATTTCCTGTTTTCACAAATTGTATATTCAGTAAAAAATATGATTTATTTTCTGTTTCTTATATATTATTTGCTCGTTTATTTTTCATTAACATAAAAGAAATTGAAGTTGACGTACTTGAAGTTTCTGAAAAATCAATATAATTGATTTAACATTAATAAAGAACCGTGAAGTAAATATTTATGCAGCAAAGCACAGTTAGTACAATGTTTCTTCATTTTTCGTATTGGCCAAATGTATTTCTGATTAAAATGGCAAAGATAATTTAATGGCTTGTATTGTGTAAGTTTTTTTAATTCTTTACGAAACAAATTCCAATGAAAAAAAAATTAAAAATTAAAAACTACGGAATATTTTGATTGCTATCTGATAATATTTTACAACAGAAATGAAAAAAAAAAAGCAATTTTTCTCTTTTAAACTTAAAAAAATTTAAGCAATTATTTATTTGTGGCTTATTTTAATATAAGTTTAAAAACAATAATTCAGCTGAAAAATTAGAATTCGCTTAAATTTAAGTAACATAAATAAATTCAGTAAAACACTATTAAATTTTAATACTTTTAAACAGTTAAATGTATGATATGAAATTTTAAGATGTGATATAAAGATGTAAAAAAATTTGAAATAGTTTTAAGGAAGTTACATAAATATAAATAATAAAAAGAATGTACAATGAATATATAACTTAAAATTTTCATTTAGATAAAACCATAATTTTTACACTCTATTTACATAAATTTATGCGTAAGTTTTTCCATAGAAAATTTTCCATTTCTTTTTATGAAGTTTCTTAAAATAAAAACTTCATAAAAGAGTATTGTACATATTGCAAATCTTTTTATTTTTAATTTTCAGGAGATTTTCTTGTGATATGATGTATTTTATTTGCTAGATTTAATGTATTTTCATTGATGTATTGTTAATTTAACTTCTATAATTCATTATAAAAACTTAAAATTATTATTATTTAAAAGGTTAGTTATATTGAAAATTCATACATTACCATTTAAATCTGTGCTAATACTTTAAATGTTATTTAGCATTATTTAAGTTTTATTTTTCACATTTCAAGAAAGAATACTTTGAAACGATATTACCTTCAAATAAAATAATTTTAGTAAAAAAATTTTCTAATAATTTCTAAAATAATAATAAATTTCAAAATTTTAATGTTTCTAAAATATTTTAAATTTAGATTTTTTTTTATGTTGGAATATTTTTATTTTTGTGTGATTGCATAGTTTAAATTCCAAAATATAAAAATATATTGAAGGTTTTTAATAATTATTTTTTAAATGGTTCGTTATTTTAAATATTCATACATTACCATTTAAACCACATGCTAATATTTTAAATATTATTTAGCATTATTTGTATTATTTTAAGTTTTATTTGTTTCAGATTTCAAGAAGGAATTATATAAAGCTATACTTTCTTCACGTAAAATAATTTTAGCAAAAAAAAAAATTTAAAAACGAAAAAAATTTCTAATAATTTCTAAAAAATAATAATAAATTTCTAAATTTTAATGTTTCTAAAAAATTTAAATTTGAATTTTTTTTCATGTTTGAATATTTTTTTATTTTTGTATGTTGGTATGGTTTAAGTTCCGAAATGAAAAATATTTTGAATGTTTTTTTTTTTTTTTTTTTTTTTTAAATTTTTATTATTATTAAGAGTAGAAATAAATAATCCCACACAAATGAAATTATTATTTTTTATAAAGACATTTATTTTCAGCCATTCATAAAAAAAATTATCAACATTAAAGCAGACCAAAAATATCACAGAATATATGAATATTTCAAAAAGTATGTTTAATAAGTTGTACTTCTTTCATAGAGACACTTTTGTTTTCTATTTTACATTATTTTTGTAACTCTAGAAGATGCAACTATTTTTATGATAGCTATTCTTGTTTTCAGTATTCTTTTTTAAGATGAATAATTCTTCTAAAAGTAAAAAGAAGCATAACTTATAACATAGAACTTTATATTATTCTTATATAATTCTTCTTGAATTAAAAATATTTGATTTTAGTTTTATGTTATTTATTATAAAAATAACCATGATAGAATATGTTATATGCTATCGATATATGTAATTCTAAATAAGTTGATGTTAATAATTAATTAACAATTCCTGTTTAAACTTAAGGCTGTACAAATGATATTCTGAATTGTTTTTTTAATTTAACAATTTAATATGAAAATTAATTTGAAATTTTTTATAATATATTTAATGTCTTGTATGGAAGTACTTTTATTTTATTTAAGTATTTGCACTTATTAATAACTGTTTTTCTATTCACTATTTTCATTATTTTGCGTATTATTTTCATTCAAGTGCTTAATATAAGTTTTTATTCTTTCTTATTTTTGACTTATACGCAATTTGTGGATAACCAAACATATTTACCATTCTCGTGTCAACAACAATAATGTCGTGTATATATGAGTCAGATATAATAATAATGTATTTTTATATGATGATACGTACGTTTAATAATTAATATTATTACTTATATCATATCATTTGCTGAATACTATAATATTATATATATATGAAATATTAAAAAAAATAGAAAGTTGGCATTTTATTGTGCTTGATTAATGATAATAATTGACGACATTTTTTTCAATCATTAAAAAAAAATTGATATTTTTTTATATATAATCGATAACTATTGTGATCCCAACTTAATTATTAATTAGTTTAGTACATTATTATGTACCACTTATTACTGAATTAGCTGTGTATGAGTAGATATTTTAATATTTAAAAACATCTATGGGAAATATTTCTTTTACTTATAAATAATTATATTTCATTTATATGCAAAATATTAACAAACATATGTATAATTTATGCTAAGATTTCAGCAAATTCTCCAATCAAGTTATATAAGAAGCATACTTTGAATTTACAGATTTTCTCTCTTTAAAAACTTGGGACATCACCAGTTTGAAGTCACTTTCAAAATTGTTTTTTTGGCAAATGATTAGTACTCTTTATTAATATCGAGGTTGAGTTTGTAGAACAAGTTGGTTGATATTTTTATGAAGACTTTCGGAGAGCCTGAGGTGTCTGATTTCATCTCTTCCATCAGATCTATCTCATCCTTCAGAGTATCTTCTATTTGAGAATTTTCATCTGCTGGTGACGTGGAAACAACCCTGACTTCAGTTATACTATCATTTTCGTCATGGCTCTCTGAACTCTGAGTTCTTCTTTCTTCCGATTCGTTGATGGGCTCCATTCTGGTGGAAAGCATGGCCATTTCCATACCAGGCTGATTGACTTCTGGAGGAAAGAGATGAACAATGTTATTGTTATTAATATTTCTGCTGCTGAAGCCATTGCTGGAACCCTGCTTTCTTGTGTCCTGGCTGACACTGTTCAAGGACTTTGCCAACATTTGTCCATTAGTAGTGGGTTTTGTAGTTTGAATGTCCTTGACTTGAAGCGGATGGATTTTCTTTTGGGTTTTCTGAAATATTTACAACAAGGACAGCGAATGACCATGAATTTAAGTCCATCAGCAATGCATTCACAACATGTCTTGCTGATGCAGAACGTGCAGAAGAACAGTCTGAGAACACAAAATAGCATGCCTATTCCTACTAATGAAGGTCCAATTCCTGCCATGGTGGCTTGTATGGCCGGATGCTTGAATTGGCAGTAAAAACTGATGAGTGTCAAATGGCACCTAGACAAGCCAGCACAAGTCCGATGATGACAAGTACATCAGGTCCAAAGTATTCCTGTTGCTCCCGGAAACTCATGTTGGCTTCTGGAGCGTTGGGATCACCTGTTGAAATATTAAAACATTATTGTGAAGCTAAGAGCATTTTGAAGATGGAGAAAAACTGTATTTTTTAATGAATCAGTAAACTATTATGTGTAAGGGTGTATATTGTTATTTACACCAACCAATTTATTTGCGTATGAATGGAGAGTTATATCTTACACGAAAATGTTCAATGGTAACTACTTCCCATTTATTCCACTATAAATATCCGCTGCAAAACGTTAAGCATACGGTTTTAATATCCACTAAATACTTACGTTTTGATAGAAATGATTGTGATGCACAATAAACAGGAAAAATTATAACATCAGCCCTTTATTTTAGTTATACATGCGGCCAGTGCTTCTATTTAAATAATTTTGTCATTTATGAAATAAATATGATAATTCTAATGAAATTATGAAGCAAACTCTTTTATATTTTTGCCATAGATTTATATTCAGGTTTTTTTAAATTTGTTTCCTTTACTCTTTCTATGCTTAGCCAACTAAAATCTGAAGTCTTTGAGATATTTCTACAATACTATTTCTTTCTATAACATTTACATCTGTAAATATTTCCAGACACTTCTCACGTAAACTGAAGGTTTTGAATGACTGATGTCAAGAATAATTTAGCTGTTTGTTAGGTCATTTCAGAAAATGACAGGAGAAAGGAGCAGAAACTTTTCTATGTTTTCGTAACGCAAATAGAATAAACAAAATCGATAAACCAATGTTTTTTGAAGCATATTTTATGGGTTATGCAGAAATATAAGTGAAAAGAGGCGTACTTGGATAATTCTATTGACAAGTTTTAATATTATAGTAGTCTATTAAAATATAATTATTAACCTTTCAATATTTAACAGAAGTAATTAAAAAACAATTTTTAGTTTTAAGATATCGATAAAACATATGCAAAATAATGTACAAACTTTTTCATTTTTAAATAAAATAAAATCGAACCCAATTTTTTTTTACATTTCAAAACAAACACCAATAAAGAAAATCATAAAATGAAATTTTTACAGTTCAAATTTTTCTTTTAAGTTGGTTTAATTAGAATAATGAGACTGTCTGACTATTTTAAATGCTAATTTTCATCTTTATAAAACCCACCAAATAAGTTTTAGGATGTTTTTAAGGTGTTATTTATGGGTTTTTAATGTTTTAATGAATTCTTACCGAAATTTTTATGTGATTTTTATACCATGAATACTTTATTTATTTATTGAATATCATCAGAAAAGAGCAAGCAAAAACATGTACATCAATCAAATAAATTTTTCGTATCAATGTTAGCAGGTTGCTGCTATGCAAAAAAACCAATAAAAAGTCAATTATCAATGTTTTTCTTGTTTATGTGGATACACAGAACAGTAGTCAAATGAGAAAAATTTTCCAAACATTATATAGTCTAATTATAATATTGCAACAATAGAATAATATTAAAATAGAATTTGGTGTCAGCTAATTTCAACAAAAAATCGGTTTTTGTAAATGCAAATATATTTTTTAAAAATCAAAGGTTATGAGAAAGATCCAACAATTGAAATGGTTTAATAAATTGACTCAAATTGCATGTTGTTTTTTAGAGAGACAAAATATAAAATTTTGAAAACATTAAAATTAAATTACTTTTGTAGCATTCTTACAGTTTATTTTCATTACTTTGGCTTTGAGACATTTTAATGATGTACAATTTATTAATATTTTGCATGTGAAATAGAATAAAAACTGAAATATAGAAAATTCAATCATGTGCTTTTTAATGTACATTTTGATTCCCTAATGCTATAAGATATGATCAATAGGTCCGTAAAAATTTGCTATATTATCAATGCAAATATGTAAGATAGCAACGTTTAAAGTTTTATCTAAACTATTTGTATAAACTGCACAAATAAATTAAACAAATTGTATAATCTGTTTGAAACTCATTCACCTTTTATTGCGATTTTAAATTTCTTAACTATTAGAAGAAATCGTAATCGTGTTTATGAACAGCTATTAATATTTTTTCTCTTTACTAGGTTGATTAACTAGAAGGATTATCAGATTATTTAGATTGATATCTACTTCATGACAAACAAATGGGGCTTTGATAATTAGGCAGTAGATAATTAGTAAATTTCGTTGAAGTGTAAAAAAAAAAAAAAAAAAAACATTTTTTTAAACTTAAAACATGCTAACAATTGTACCGAAAGCAGAACAATTGTGCGAAGTTTAACTTTTTTTTTTTTTAATAGGAAGAGAAATGCAGATGGCGGGCAACATATTCTTGTGGAATATTGCGGAGAATACATACTAGCTAAAAGAACTTGTCAAAATCATTTATAAGATTCACATAAGGTTATTTTGATACCTTGTGTTAAGCCAAAAAAAAAAAAATTATGAGTTAGATATGAAATCTTACGCTATCTGGCAAACTCTCCAGACACTGACTCTTCTAATTACCACTTGTCTCAATCGATGACGCCTAACCTGTCTTAGCAACACTTCCATTATTTTGAACTCAAAATTGATTTGATTCATGGACAGTCTTAAAAACAAACCATTCATTCGACGAAGAATGGGGAAAAGTAGTGTTTAGCGTGTGGAATATTAGAGAGTTTTTGCATACCGTACTTTAAATACTGTATTTTTTCTCCTAGCGCGCATGCTCTTAGGAAATTGCTCATACGTATTTGTAATAATGTTTCCTATGAGCATGCGCGATAGAGAAAAAAATACAGTATTTTAAAGTACGGTATGCAAAAACTCTCTAATGTTTTAATCGATGTTTATTAGTTAATCGATGTTAAATTAGTTAGATGTTAGATTCAATAGTAGTATGTCAGATCGACGATCGATTAGTTAATCGTTGTTAATCAGTTAATTTTTTAATAAAATAAATGCCATTTTGAAGACAAAACTTTACGAATTAATAAATCGAATTAATTAATAATCGAATTCTGAATATCACTAAGCAGGTTATCCTCTTGTAATTATGGTTTGGTTACACAGGTTATCCTCTTGGTTACATGGTATCATCTTGTAATAATGATAGTATTTAAGTGGTTTTTGCAACTTTTCAATCTCATTGATAACTTGCAAATCACTCAAAATGCTTTCATATCAAAAATGATCCCCATAGCCTTGGTAAATCTTCCAGGAAATTAAGGTACCATGACTAGCTTGATTTTGAGCATGATTCAGAGAAAAGAGGAGTTGTTTCTAGTAGATTTATATTTAGGGTACTAAGGATTACTTCAGACTAAAAAAATGGTTAGTGTTATATAAATCAATTGTCTTACCTCCATAACAATCTGAATTGCTGCTAACAGAATGATTGTATGGAAACTTTCGTCTTCCGGGAGGTATAAGGTGCCGGTTGCTGGACGTGTAATGGTTCCCCAAGCCTGTTGGCAATATGGACACTTCAGCGGAAGCGTTCAATCTTGAAATCATAATTACTACCAACATAAGAATTTCTTCTTTTTCTTCAGTACTTAATTAAATCATGACACATTTCTTTTCTTCTTTCGGTCTTGAAGAAGTCAATGGCAGGCATTGTTTTTCTACTACATCACATTTCAAAAATACTAATGGCAAACACTTGTACATGATTCACTTTTGTGGTATTGTTTTTCTCAGTAATGTCATTTATTGTCAAAAAATGATTCATCTTTCTTTCATCACTTTTCATATTATGGCTTTGTAGGCAATGGACACACTGTAAATAAAAACATGTTATGATTTCTAAATTGAATTTGCAGATAAAAATCATAATAGTTCAGAAAAAATCCTAATCATTAATCGACACACTGTAAATAAAACATATTATGGTATCTTAATTCAATTTTGTAAATAATCATAATAATTAGAAAAAATCATCAGATAAAAATCATAATCATTAAAAAGGACACACTATAAATAAAACATATTATATACCTAAATTGAATTTTGTAAATAAATATCATAATAATTCAGAAAAACTATCAAATAAAAATCATAATCATTATTGTACACACTGTAAATAAAACATATTATATATCTAAATTGAATTTCGCAAATAAAAATCATAATAATTCAGTAAAAATTATCAAATAAAAATCATAGCCATTATAGGCAATGGACACACCGTAAATAAAGCGTATTGTGATATCTAAATTGAATTTTGCAGATAAAAATCATAACCATTTAAACAATGCATAATATTATCGACAAAGAAATAATCAGTTTTCCAGAACTTTTTTCAATAAGTGCTTAAATAATTCCCCAATTTTTTAAGTTGTATGTGCAGGTTTTAATTTTCTCATGACTTAAAAATCATAATAGTCGGATATTCAATTTGAATTTAGTATATTTTTAACCTGTGTGGGAACAAAAATCAAAAAAAAGATTTTAATTAAAGAGATATAAAATTTTTATAGCAAAATTTACGTTTATGACTAAGTCAGTACTTTTTAGCAATATGTGTTTATCAGTGTATAACTGTTAGAGATGTGAAGATCTAACACTTTTTTTTAACTCTAGATTTTTATTTAATGATAATTATCCTGTTATTTTTATAAGATAATAAATAATATGATACCTTAACTTAATAATGAAAGGTAAATGAAGTAGTTACCTAATCCATTTAATATAATTGTAAATTTGTTGTTTAATTTTTGCCTTAGTGACTAAGGCAAAATTAAACAACAAATTTCAGATAAGGAAGTTTAAGTGTATATCGCAAAAAAAGAATATGCTGATGAAAAGAAATAATAAATATTAATATATATTATTTCTTTTCATCAGCTTTATTTTATTTATTTACTTACTTCGGAAACTTCTTTCAATATAAAATAACGACACATGAAAACGATTTATTTTTTTTTTATTTTAAATTAATTCCCCTCTAAAATTCTGTCCTCAAAAATTTAAAAAAATATTGGCATCACGTTTTTTAACTAAATTTCACAAATATTAAAGGAAACGTTTCATAATTCTGTTATACAAATTATAAACGAATATATTTAAGTTACATATCGCAAAAAATGACACATACATTAATATTTGTTATTTCTTTTTATTAACTTTATTTTATTTATTTATTGACTTCGTAAATTTCTTTCAATATAAAATAACGACAGATAAAAATAAAAAAATTTTAAAAATTAATTTCATTCCAAAAATCTATCCTTAAAAATCAAAAAAAAATATGTTGACATCATGTTTATTAAGTAAGCTTTACGAATATTAAACGTTTCATAATTTTGATATACAAACAATAAATGTTAATTGTTATTAACTATTTTCAATATACATAAGTATATATTAATATTTATTATTTCTATTAAGTATATTTTATTTATTTACTTATTTAATAAGATTCAATCAATATAAAATAACGATACATAAAAAAGATTAAACATTTTTAATTAATTCCACTTTAAAAATCTATCCTTAAAAATATATTCAGAGGATAAAAACCCTCTCAAATGGCATTTCAGTTTTAAGTTCAGTTCAGCCTTCAACTTCAAATAAAACTCTTCCGAAATCAATTCACGAGAACTTTTATGAACTTATGCATTCATACTTCAACTCTTAAAGAGAAATAATTTAGAACCAGGTAAGGGCAAAAAAAAAAAAAAAAGCAATTAATTAATTCAGCAAATGAATTTCCATGAAGCATTCAGTAGAAAAAAAGTAGATAAAAAAAAAAAGATTTTAATCAGAAAATCATTAAGCAAATATTCAGTCACAAAGTATGCATAAGAGTATCTGGCCTTTTAAATGTCACGTTTTATTATAAAATCAATTTCAACTACTAAAACTACTTTTTGTGATTAAACAACCGGAAAAATTTATATTTCTGGTATTTTTGTTTGTCAAATTACTGGTAATGGATTTCGTTTCCATTACAAAATTAAAAGTCTTTCAAACACAGAATAATTTTTAGGACTTCTATTCGTTGATGTTTAAAACTAATTTAGCATTAATTCATTTCGCAATTTAAAAGCAGTGCACTTGCTAATGCAATTATACCATGAGCATGGGCATTTTATACATGTTGCGACTAAAATATATTTCATTTTATGGATAAAAAAAGGAATTACTTAAGCAATTTTATAGAATTGTAAACATGCGGCTTAATTTTGCATAGATAATGAAGTTTAAGGGTATATCGCAAAAAAAAAGATTTACACATATATTAAAATATATTATTTCGTTTCAATAACTTTATTTATATACTTTATAAATTTCTTTCAATATAAAATAACGGACAAATGAAAAGATTGAATTCTTTGTAATTAATTCCACTCTAAAAAAATCAATCTTTAAAATTTAAAGTAAAGAATATTGACTTCACTTATATTAATTAAATTTCAAGAATATTAAATCAAAACGTACAAATTATAAAGATAATTATATATCGCAAAAATCCCACATATATTAACATTCATTATTTCTTTTTATTAACTTTATTTTATTTATTTACTTACTTCTTAATTTCTTTCAACATAAAAGAACGACACATAAAGATTGAATTTTTTTAATTCATTCCACTCTAGAAAATCGATTCATAAAAATTAAAAAAAATATATTCAAAGGATAAAAAACTCTCAGTTGACATTTCAATTTCAAAGTAACTTCAACTTCAAATAAAACTCTTCCGAAATCAATTCACAAGAACTTTTATGAACTTACGTATCAATACTTCCACCCTTAAAGAGAAATTTAGAACCAGGTAAGAGCAAAAAAAACAAACAATTAATTAATTCAGCAAATGAATTTCCATTAAGCATTCAGTATACCTAAGTAGATAAAAAGAAGATTTTAATCAGAAAACCATTAAGCAAATATTCAACCACAAAGTATGCATAAGAGTATCTGGCCTTTTAAATGTCACGTTTTATTATAAAATCAATTTCAACTACCAAAACTACTTTTTGTAATTAAACAACTCAGGAAAAATTTATGTTTCTGGTATTTTTGTTTGTCAAATTACGGGTAATGGATTTCATTTCCATTACAAAATTAAAAGTCTTTCAAAGAGAAAATAATTTCTAGAACTTCAATTCACTAGTGCTTGAAACTAATTTAACATTAATTCATTTCGCTTCAACTTAAAAAGTAATGCACTTGCTCATCTAATCATACCATGAGCATGGGCATTTTATATATGTGGCGAGTGAAATATATTTCATTTTAGGGGTAACTGAAAGATTTATTTTATCATTTTATAGAATTGTAAATTTGTTGTTTAATTTGTCTCCATCAAGAATACAGGCGTTTAAAGATATATCGCAAAAAAATTTACATATATATTAATATTTATCATTTCTTTTTATTATTTTATTTATTTACTTACTTCCTAAATTTGCTGTAATATAAAAATAAAAATCATTAAAAATTTAAAAAAAAAATATTCAAAATATAAAAACAACTCTCAAATTGCATTTTAATTTCATTTACATCATTTCGTTTTTTTTTAATCATTAAATTTTTAAACTTAAACAAAATGTTTTGGGGCATGGCAGAATAAGCACTATAACTCCTCAGGCCATGCAATTTTTCCGCTGAAAAAAAAAAAGAGAGAATGTGATACCCCAGATAGAAGCAAAATAAGAACCATAAATCTTTAGGCCATATAGTCCTTCCGATGGGAAAAAGAGTGAATGTGACACCCCAGATGGCAGAATAAGCGTTATAAAGAATAAGAATATAGAATAAGCGATATGGTTATATAGAATAAGCGATGGCAGAATAAGCTACCCCAGTTACCACCATGAATGTGTTCATTTCAAAAACTAACAGAATGTAAATATATTTTATAGGTTCCCAATGATTCACATTGGGTAACGCAATCTATTGCATATATGCTGCTAAAACACTAATAGAGCAACGGAAAACTGTCATTTTCTTAAAATATTAAATTTTCTTTAGTGGCAAAAATACTGGAGAATTGTTTTTCACAAAATTTCTAAATAACTGCAATAAATAATTCGCCATATGGCATCAGATATATAATATTCTTTCTATGTAAAAATATGATATTTAGTGAAAGATTGCACTGATTTATCCTGTAATATCAAAAATTCCTCCTAGTTAAATTGACAATTTTCAGACAAATTCACTTAATATGGAAAATAGTAAAGAACTCGATTCATTCGTATTCATTGTGAACAGTGAACGCTTTCATACGAGGCACTTACTATTACTGCAGTTTCTCTAATTATCCTAAGTATGCCAAAATTCACGGAAGAATTATAATTGTTTTTGATTAAGTAAAACTATAATTTTTTATAGAAAATTTAAAATAACCGTAAATAATTTGAAAATATTTGTGTAACTGACACTAAGAATAATTTTTAATTCGGCTTTAGAATTTTTCTTTGTAAATATGTTAAATGTTTTAAAAATTTATATCGTGTTGTTCTTACTTATCCCCTTGGTTTAAGGGTCTACACCTGGTCCAAAAGGCCATGTCGGCTTAATAAATCAAAAGCAATCTCTCCATCATTCAACAGCTACAACACAGAAGCTCAATACAATCCATGATAAGAAAGCGAGAAGTGATGGCTGAGCAGTGGCAATAGGCATTAAGTCTTCACATTTCCGCAAAGTGCAAAGTGCAAAGTTGTGTAAGTTATCAGAGTTCCGGGGATAATTCCCCATACCTCCTATTAAAATTTTAAATTTACTGCATAATTAGAAAAATACCAAAATTAAAAATAAAAAAGAATTAAAGTTAAAAAGCAACAATGCTCTTAGTTAAAATGTGTTTGTTATAAAAATGCAGTGCACTTTTCCGTTGAAGGTTAAAGTCCCTATGTGGCCAGTTCCTAGTTAGCCTAGATAAAAGTGCACTGCAAGGACAATCCAGGATACGTGGCTGCATACCAGCCATGCTTGAGTGGATTTTTCCAAGTGGTGTTTACTTTGGCCAGAAAAAGGGAATGCACATCAGAAGCTTGTAGATCAGAGGAAGGAACAGTATGAAGTTCTCTACCCCTCCCGGGCAAGCAGATCAGCAACTTGTTTCCATGTATACCCACATGGAGGGAATCCACTGCAAACACACAGAGCCGCCCTGGGCTAAAGCAGCGAAATTGGCAATGATGTCCCTCAGGAATTTGATAGAGCTTTTTGCTATCACTTAAAATCCATACATCAGGTACACCAGATTCCGAAGCTACCTCCACTTGTTATCGTTGTTTTCTAATGTCTTTTTTTTTTATCTATTCAATCATTATAATATTATTTAATTAAAAAAATTTTCACTCGTAGTTCTTTTAGTTTATGTATTCACTTTTTATAATTTTTACTTAACAATAAAAAAAATTATATATTTATATGTTGTGCCCTTTTTTTTTACATATACTTATGATGAATTAGAAATAAACAAAGAAAATGTTTTTTTTGAAAAAATTTAAAAAGTTCCAATATTATTTATATTTTTTACACGGATATTTTATTTTGAGTTAAAATTTATGCAATATCATTATCTTTTAGTAATATCATTGTCATTTTGAATTAGAAATATTTTGTAATTTTAATGAAAACGAAATACTGATTTGTGGTCTAATAGCTTACACTTATGTTACACAAAAATGCCGAAAGAAAGCAAAATCTTTGCCTTTCACTTTTTTGTTTTCTTTTAATTCCGTGTTACTTAAGATATCTGTCATTCAGCAAAAAAATTTTATGAGAAACTCTGTCGTTTGAATGATGAAAATTTAATAATATTGTAGTTTTCGTGTTGGGTTTCGTGTAAGTACAGTTTCCGTGTTGGGCATATTTAACACACGATTTTTAAAAAATTTCTGTACATTTCATTGTAATTATTTTCTAATTAAGTTTATCAGAATAAAAAAATTAATATTCCATTCTAGTGATGCTGCGTAATATCAGTTGTTTGTTGTTTCTTATCCCACTTGGCTGGCCAAGCCCACGAGCTCATACGTACTCATGATTGAAGGGGAAGGAAGCAGCTTCTGTTGTGATGGAGCACCCGTAGTTAGAAGTCTGACTTTGGCTCCGTGACGCTCTTACAGCCATAGAAGACCGGGACCTACGTGACGGCTTACAGTCATAGGAGACCGGGTACGGATTCCGAACCACTACAAACATCCATAGCACCGCCGGAATTCGAAACCCGAAACCTGTGGCACCGAGCGCTAGATACTCGGCCATTCAGGTCCCAAATTTGTGAATGCCAACGGCACGCGATGTTCCCAGGTGGTCACCCACCCAAGTACTGACCGCGCCCAATGATGCTTGACTTCGGTGATCTAACGAGAACCGGTATATTCAGCATGGTATGGCCGTTAGTCCGTGATATCAGTAATACTATAAAACAGTAATAGTTCTCAAAGGGTGCGCCCAGTAGAATTCCATAGAAATACGCGTCCAGATATTCAAAATATTTATAATTATTCTTTTGTCAGTTTTCCATTCAAAGATAGCTTTCATTGCAAACAATGAACCTTTCTGGTTGCTTTTTTCCTTTTTTTCTTCACATAAAAAGTTGCCAAACAGTAATAATGGGCAAAAGAAGGTTTCCCGGAAACTAGGAATGGTAGCTTCCATGGTTGGATACTAAAAGTTCTAGCATCCACTTAAATTTCAATGTTAAAAAAAATTTTCTATCCCAGGTTCTGAGACTCTGCAAGTAGCAGTCTGCGGTTTGGTTTGTCGCTCTACGGTCGTTTGCTCACGCTAGGGCTAACCAGACTGGGACCTACAGTATAACGTGGATTCCGAATAACTACAAACATTAATGGCACGGCCGGGACTCGAACCCCCGAAACCTGTGGCACCAGAGAACTAGAATATAGAAATTTAAATTTAATATTTAAAAAATATCGCTGAATTAATGCTTTTTAATTTATAATAAACTCAAAATACGTATTGTATGACAAAGATTCTTTAATTTAAACTTCGAGCAACTAATTTAATTCAATTAAAAACTAAAAAATTAGATCAAAACAGCTCAAAATTAGTTCAACTGCTCAAAACAATAATCACGAGTTTATAAGTGCTAAGAATGGGTATACTTCCAGTCTATAATACATTATAGTTTGACGTCATTTATAATCACCTAAACCAAGCATGAATTTACGAGTAAAAAAAGTATTCAATGGATCATTCGGTTGTAAACATCAGTAGGAGTGAACGAATCGCAGGGTGGAACAGAAGTAATTGGGTCATTTTGCAAAAGGGATCATTTGTTTAAATGTAACGACTACTGTGTCCAGATAAGTGAGGAGGAAAGCTAAATATTCAAGGCTAAACTTACATAATAGAAGTGATTTATTGCAGCTAATGCACTCAACCGGTCACTTAATGTACTAGAATATGTAACTCCCAAATCAGTAGAAAAATCAGTTACCGCCAATAAATAAAGTTGTTTTGCAGAAATATTCAAGATGAGATTAGAAGCGAACTATGATCCAAGGATTTCCAACCTTATAGATTCTGCGGTTCGCATTTGATGTGAAAGAAAAAGTCCCAAACCGCATTTGAAATAAAACGTCCTCGGTAGTATTTAATGAAAGAAAATTGGTCTAAGCAGTATTTGATGAAAACAACTGAACTCGTTCCACATTTGATGGAAAATGTCTCAGAGAGCATTTTTACTAAGAAAAATATTATCCCGAGTCGAATTTGATAAAAAATATTAACTCAAGGTCATTTGATGAAAACAACTTGACTCGACCCACATTTGATGGAAATATGTCTAAGAGCGCATTTAATAAAAAAAGCCCGAGTCGCATTTGATAAAAAAAATAATTAATTCAAACCGCATTTGATGAAAACAACTTGATTTGGCCCCCATTTAATGGAAAATTTCAGAGAGTATTTAATAAAAAAATATTACCCCGAGTCGAATTTGATAAAAAAATATTAACTCAAGGTCATTTGATGAAAAACAACAACATTTGATGATTTGGCATTTAATAAAAAAACCCCATTTGATAAAAATAATTTCAAACCGCATTTGGAAAAAAATTTGGCCCCCCATTTAATGGAAAAGAGTATTTAATAAAAAAAATATTATCACGAGTCACATTTGATAAAAAAATATTAACTCAAGGGGCATATGATGACTCGTCTCATTTGACTCGATCCACATTTGATGGAAAAATATCTCAGAGACTATTTAATAAAAAAAAATATTATCCCGGGGACTTGATGGCAGAGTGGCTAGGGCTCTTTGACACAGGTTTCGGGTTCTAGTCTCAGCGATGCAGTGGTTGTTTGTAGTGGGTCGGAATGCACTTTTTAAATCGTAGCTCCCGGTCTAATAGGAGCGTTGTAGGGGTAGTGTTATTACTCGCGTCCGTATCATATCTTCAAACAGCACGTGCCCTGGGTAGTGCTATGAATAGAAGTTTTTTTAACGTTAGTTACCGTAGTGCGCATGCTCATAGGAAATTATGTTTCCTATGAGCATGCGCGCTAGGGAGAAAAAGCTAACGGACGTCCTACGGTAACTAACGTACGGTATGCAAAAACTCTAATAACAGTGGTGCAGCCCTTGCTTATGGCATAAAAGATTAACTGCCTCTGTATTGCCAGCTGTATTAGAACAACAACAAATATTATCCCGGGTTCTCAAAAAAAAAAAAATTAACTCAATCCGCATTTGATGAAAAAACAATGTGCCAGACAGCATTCAAATAAAAAAGAAACTATCCGAACCAAAATGAAAACAAATACTTGGGCCGCAAATGTATTTACTATATGATTGCTATTGATAAAAAAATGTAAATAAACAACGTACAAGCCAAGGTATCCTCTATAGAAAATAATCTATAAGCTGGTGTTTTTTTCTTTTGTTAATATTCTTTAAATCATTAACTTTTGGAAATATAGAAATAAGAAATAGTTTCCCTTTAAATAAAATCTAAAACTTATTAACTTCAATATTTTATATAATTAAGATCATAAACATAAAATATGACCTTCAAATTTTCAATACATTAAAAAAAAATTGACGATTTTGTGTCAGCTCCATTAAGGTCGCGAAGTGGACAGTTTTACTCTATTCAATTATTTATGAATTTTCTATTTTATTCTTGATTGAAGAATAAAATAGAAACAAAGAATTCAATAAAATAAGGTACAAAATTACAGAATTCAATGAAATAGTTAACTAATCTTAATAAATCAAAATTTTGAATCACTTCTCCAAAACAAGCAATTATGAATTAGATACATTTTTATGACAATTTTTTAAATCGAAAACTTAAAAACTTAAATTACTGTATAAATAACTGTATTAAATCCAGATATAAAAATACGAATACTTATGTATGCCCCGAACTATCAAGCAATCGGCAATAAAAGAAGAACATTGGATACCAGATGGAGATTTTCACCTTTCAGGCTAAATATCGGTGCTATGACACAATCTCCATTCAGTCTTTTTCTGAAAGCAGTGATTACAACCGATACCGTTAGCGGATTTCAACCTGAGGCCTCCAGCGGGGTAGCTAAGTTCGTTATCGGTAAGGCTACGAGTTAGACAATAAACATATGTGAATAATGAACTATGAATGGGAATAAGCCTATGTGAAGAAATGTGATGTCCACCAATTCTTCTTTTCCACATTTATAAAAGCAGCCTATATTAATTTAAAAGTGTTACTTAGAATTTTTATTGTAATTTTTAATTCCAAATCCTAAAATATATAATGCACTCAGTGATAAAAAGTTAAATAATTATTATGAAGATTATGATCCCATTATGCCCTATTCCATTCAATTATTGTAAGACTGTGATCCCATCAGGCTCTATTCCATACGTTATAAGATATTCCTTCATGGCCTATTCCATCCTGTTGTTAAAAGATTATGATCCCATCATGCCCTATTCTACCCTGTTAGTATAAGATTATGATCCCATCATGCTCTATTCCATCCTGTTGTTATAAAATTACGATCCCGTAATGCCCTATTCTATTGTTTTCTAGAAAATGGTCAGGAGATCTATTAGAAAAATTGTCCTGAAATTACACGTCACCTTGAAAAAAATAATCACAAAATAATTATAATTGCAAATCCTCTTTTAGAATCTCCAATGAGGTAACTCATTTTCTTAAAGCACTAACTGTAACCCACGTCTCTTTTGAGAATGGAACATTTACTTTCTTCTATGTTAACTAACTCTCACTATATAACACGAATGGAGATTTACAAAATAAAAAAAATCGAAAAATTAGGTTGTTGTTGTTTCTTATCCCACTTGGTAGAAATCTAGACCGAGCCCACAAACCTGTAGGGTCTCATGGAAGGGGAAGAGGACAGCTTCTGCTGTGATGAAGCGCCCGTAGATAGAAGTTTGACTTTTCTCTTTGAGGCTGACTTTTTTACGGGATACGGTTGTCAGCCCTACGCCCAACAGTCATATGATGCGGGACCTACGGCTTAAAGTGGATTACGAACCACTACAAAGACTCACGCCCCCTCCGTGACTCGAACCCGAAACCTGTGGCAACGAACTCCAGAGAGCTAGACACTTGGTCATTCCGGCCATCGAAAATTATTCAAATGTTTAACATTTGAAAACTATAAAATATCAAAAAGAATTTATTATAAAGCAAGCAATAAATGACTAGAAAAATTTAAGCCTTGTTTAGAAAATCTTTTTGTAATGTTCTGCTCGAATCTGATCACCTTCCCTTTAAATTATGCTAAGAATATAATTTCCTGCCCATTTCATGTACCTTTTAAAATTTTCTCAAAACCTTTCCATTCAAATTATAAATTACATCATGCAATACCATCATCTACATAAATAAGTCTTTTGGGAGTTTACGGTTCCCGTTCGGTTTTCCAGGAACAGGCACAGGATGCAAAAGCAGGAAAAAAAAAAGGAAAAAAAAGAAAGAAATGAAAAGCGCCATAGCGTGATTATGACCACACCCACCACTGATTTCTTGTAGAAAAGGTCACTCTCCATTAGAGGGTGCCTGCTTTCCATGCATTTAATAAGCAGGTCACCCATATCCAAAAAGGTAAATCACTGCATTAATATCGAATTCAACAATACACGTTCTGTAAGACAAAGACACTCTTTTAGGGAGACATGTCACAAAAAAATTTTTGATAGCTTTCAATTGTTTGTTACAATTCCTAGAAATTTTCTGCGATTATATGGATTATTTCTGATTTTTAATCGAAATGAACACGCAATCAATGGACTTTTAGACATTATAATAATCATGTGGAAACCCCTTTGTGTTTTGATACAAAAGATTTGGAATTAGTTTTTCAGGTTGGTCTGAAAATAAATTAAAAGTTATTCTTATGTCAATAACCTTTCTGTGTCTGTGTGCTTTTAGTTTAGTTTTGTAATTTCTGTTAGTTTAATAGTAAATATTCAAAACTTAATTTAAAGGAATAATGAAATATCTTAATTTAATGCATGTTTGGAGTATAGCGGCCTGGTGCCCAAGTGGCTAGAGCTCTGCACTTTGGTGTCACAGGCTTCCGATTCGAGTCCTGGAAGTTTGTTGGGGGTTCGGAATCCACGTTAAACTGTATGTCCTGGTCTGTTTATCTTTCGTGTGCACAAGCTGACAGTAGAGCGACAAACCAAATCAAAACTAGGAATATAACAAGCTGATGAGTTCATTCTGTAAGACAGCATACAGAATGTCTTGCAGGGAGACAAATTGGATAAAACTTAGTAGATTTTAGTATAATTTCTAGAGGAATTCTTTTTGGGATATTGATTTGCTGGTTGTTTCAAACTGTTTTAAATAAACCAGCAATCAATGAACTGTCAGGGATTGATTCCCAAATTACTTTATTTGGTTTGTCGATCTAATGCGATTTTTTATACACTTTAGGTTAATTAGACAGGGACCTACAGTTTAACATGGATTCCAAACCAATAACAAACATCCATGTCACCGCCAGAATTCGAACCTGGAGTCTGTGGTACCAAAGACCAGAGCGCTAGCCCATTGGTTATCAGGAAACATTTATTTTGTATTTAACATAAAGGTTTGGAATTAACTTTGGTTTCCTGCAATGGTCATTTCTGATTTTTAATCTTCTAAATGAAAATGCAATCAATGGACTTTTGGACATTATAGTAATTATGTGAAAAACCCTTTTGTATTTTGATACAAAAGCTTTAGAATTAGTTTCGGGTTGCCTGGAAATAAATTAAAAGTATCTTATAGTATGTCAATAGCCTTTCCGTTTGTGTGCTTAATTTAATTTGTAAACTCTGTTAGTTTAACGGTAAATATTCAAAGTTTTATTTAAAGGAATAATAAAATATCTTGATTTAGTGCCTGCTAGGAATATAATAAGTTGGTCAGTTTATTCTGTAAGACAACATATATCTTACAGGAAGACAAATTGCCTGAAACTTAGTAGATTTTAGTATAATTTCTAGAGGAATTCTTTTTGTGATATTGATTTATTGGTTGTTTCAAACTGTTAGTAAAAGCCTTTTAAAATAATACTACAATCAATGAGCTATCAGGCATTGGATTCATAAACTATTTTGTTTGGTTTGTTCGCCCTACTGTCAGTTTTTTGCATACTTTAAGTTAATTAGACCGGGCCCTATAGTTTAATATGGATTCCAAACCGCTAACAAACATCGATGTCACCGGCAGAATTCAAACCTGGAGTCTGCGGTACCAAAGCCCAGAGGGCTAGTCAATTGGCCATCTGGTCACAATTACTTTGTATTGAGCATAAAGGTTTAGAATTAACTTTCCTTTTAACTGGTTTCCAGCAGTGATTATTTCTGATTTTTAATCTTCTAAATGAAAACGCAATCAATGGACTTTTTGGACATTATAACAATCATGTGAAAATACTTTTGTGTTTTGATACAAAAGATTTAGAATTAGTTTTTCAGGTTGCTCTGGAAATAAGTTAAAAGTAATTCAGATGTTAATAACCTCTCCGTTTTGTGTGTGCTTAGTTTAGTTTGCATTCTCTGTTAGTTTAACAGTGAACATTCAAAACTTAATTTAAATGAATGATGAAATATCTTAATTTATTGTCTTCTAGAAATATAATAAGCTGGTCTGCTTATTCTATAAAACAGCATATATCTTGTAGGAGGATAAACTGGATAAAACTTAGTAGATATTAGTATTTATCTAGAGGAATTCTTTTGTTATATTGATTTATTGATTGTTTCAAACTGTTAGAAAAGCCTTTTAAATAAACCAACAATCATAAACCAACAATCAATGCGTTATCAGGCAATGGATTTATAAATTACTTTATTTGGTTTGTAGCTCTAAGGTTAATTAGACAGGGACTTCCGAATCACTAATAAACATTCATGCCACTGCCAGAATTTGAACTTGGAGCCTGTGGTACCAAAGGCCAGGGCGTTAGCCCATTGGCCGTCAGGCCACATTTATTTTGTATTTGACATAAAGGTTTTAGAATTAACTTTGGCTTAAATAGAAGATTAAAAAATAGTTTAGGTTTAGAATTAACTTAGAAGTTAAAAATCAGAAATAATCACTCCAGGAAAGTGATTATTTCTGATTTTAATCTTCTAAATAAAAACGCAATCGATGGACTTTTGGACATAATAACAATCACGTGAAAATCCTTTTGTGTTTTGATACAAAAGGTTTAGAATTAGTTTCTGGTAGCTCTGAGAATAAATTAAAAGTAATTCTTACGTTAATAACCTTTCCGTTTGTGTGCTTTAATTTACTTTTATAATCTCTGTTAGTTTAACAGTAAACATTAAAAACTTAATTTAAAGGAATATCTTAATATAGTGCCTGCTAGGAATATAATAAACTGGCCGGTTTATTTTGTAAAAGACAGCATATATCTTCCAGGAAGACATATTGGATAAAGCTTATCAAATTTTAGTGTTTCGTTATAATTTTTAGATGATTTCTTTTGTGATATTGATTTGTAGATTGTTTCTAACTATTAGAAAAAGCCTTTTAAATAAATGAGCTATCAGGCATTGGATTCATAGATCATTTTGTTTGGTTTATCACTCAACGGTAATTTTTGGCGCACTTTAGGATAACTGGGACCTACAGTTTAGGTGGATTCCAAACCACTAACAAACATCCATGCCACCGCCAGGAATCGAACCTGAAGCCTGTAGTACCAAGCGCTAGAGCAATAGTCACTTGGCCATCAGACCCCTGATGTAACAATAACTAATCGACATTATTTAATATAAATGTAACAATAACGTCGTGTGAATCGACATTGTTTGATACAAATTCAACAATAACATCATATGATTCGACACTGTCTCGATACAAACGCAACGATAACATCGTGTGAATAGATACTGTTTGATACAAATGCAACAATAACATCGTATAAATCGGCACTGTTTGAACCTAAAGCCTGTGGTACCAAATGGCAGAGTGTTAGCCTATTGGCCGTCAGACCATAATTATTTAGTATTTTTACATAAATGTTTAGAATTAGCTTTGGTTAAGGTTGGTTTGGTTTTGGTTTTTACATAAAGTTTTTAGAATTATCCCTTCTTCATTGGCGCAACAGTCCCATGGTGGGCCAAGGCCGTCTGCCCCCTGCAGATTTCAAGATAGGAGTTTTTTTTACAAAGTAGGGTTATCAGCCCTAAGCCCAACGTTCTACTGTCATATTAAACTGGGACCTACGGTTAAAGTGTGTATTCTGAACCACTACAAACATCTATGGTACCGCCAAGACTTGAACCCAAAACCTGTGGCATCGAGTGCCAGAGAACTATCTTTGTAACCTAAGCATACTATTTTTGCATTTTGGTACAAAATGTTTGGAATTAATTTTAGCTTGCTGTAAAAATAAATTAAATATTTTTCAAGTCACAAATTCCCTTGTGATTATGCAGATTTTATTAAATTATTTGCCGTGTTAGCTAAATAATAAAAGTTAAAATTAACTTAATGTAATAAATCATGTAATGAAGCAGTGCAATTTTTATATGAATTTCTACTATGCACAAAAAAAAATATATATATATATATGCCACGCGTATCCAGTAAAGTAACTCACTGCACTTTTTTTAGTAAAATTCTACTGAAACCTTAAAAATCTCACATTTTTAATTACTAAATCAAGCAATTCTCAGTCAGAAATAAATAATAAACAATTTCTTCGTCAGAAATAAACAACAATGTATCGATTATTTTGACGTTAAAAAATCCATTTAAATGGAATTACAGATGATTGACTTTTGTCACTATAATAGTAATAAAATCCTTTTGTATTTTATTACAAAAGTTTTGGAACTAGTTTTCAAATTGCTTGGAAAATGAAATAAATATAATGTGTCATTGACCGACTATTATACGATCTTTCATTAGTTTAGTTACCATGTCAGCAAAACGATACTTGCATTCAAACTAAACTTTTTTTGAGTAGGGAAATTTATTCTTTGTTCCTTTACGAAATAAAGGGTGAAAAAAATGCATAAAAGGTTATTGATCTATACAATTTGTTTTTACTATCCATTGTATCTGAAAGATGGATTATTTAAACTATTAGATAATGGGCACTCAAAATTTATGTACTCATACTCTATCTGACCTTGAATACATAGATACAATCAATGTCATACTTTCACAATATTAAACTTTCATCAAAATTACACAACAAATAAAACCCAGAAATAATAATAATAATTTATAAAAAAAAGCCTTAATAAAAATTATTAAAATATTTCATTAAAGTGTCTGAATCGTGGCAAAGTGGTGTTGAGTGTAAATTAATAAATTTAGTTAACATTAAATTAAGTTACTATTAAATTAAATTTACTGTTTATTTATTAATAAATTATTTTATTATTATCAGAAAAATTTATTATTATTATTAGAAAATTTTTATTATTATTATTATATTATTATCAAATTATTTTATTAATTATTCTATATACGATTTATAGTAATTTGCAATTTATTTATATTTTTGTGAAGTTACTATTTAATTAATTTATTAAATTCCGAATCAGTTTGCGATTTCTTTTGTAGTCACTGCTTTCAGGAACGGCGAAATTCGATGGCGATTATGATAGAGTGTGTAAGGCATCTATCATCGACAGTCAATTTTAGGGGGAGGGAGGGGGAATTTACCTGACTCTCTACGATACGTGCACAAATAGGAGGTAGAAGCTACGCTTGAAATTCTTGCACAACTAACTCTTCATCCTCCATCAGTGGTCTGTTCGTGTCACACATATAGGAAACACGTATCTTTCGATGCACAAAACAAACGGTACCAATGAACTAATTACACTTAATTTTTACCCAATCACCTTTTAATCAGTTAGAGCTCCCAGTTAGGGGTCTCCAAACTTTCCAGCCTTAGGGCCATACTGTTTACTAAAGTAAGTACCAAGGGCCAAAACCGTTTTAATTTTTTCTGCCATTATCTATAATGGCAGAAAAATAAAAACTCATTAATAAATGTATGGTACTACTTACTTGTGTGAGAAAATATTCTCCAAAACGAAGTACACAAAGAAAATTTACAGACCAAAGTTAACCGATGAGTATCTTAAATCTCTTTTAGTAATTGGTAGTAAAATTAATCCACAATTACAAACTATTGTCAGTGAAAAATCACAATTACATAAATCTCATTAGTATTTTTTTGTAAAAGTGGATACCCCACGGGTTTCATTTTGCGTTAATTTAGCTTTTCCGTTCCTGAGAGATTTTCAGGATAAAAATCATCTGTTTGATTCAGGATATATACATTCCAAACATCGATACACATACATATGCGATACTCTTTACCCCAACGTAACTACCGAGGGTAACTGCGTTATAATGTTAGTGGGATTCATTTCAATTATTTGTTAGTTGTTATGCTTAAGTTAAATTTTCTGCGTATTGTGCTTGTCATTAAGCTTTACCTAGCAATTAAATAAAACAAAGTTATTATCATGCTGTGTTTTTTTATCCAACCTATTACAGCAACAATAAGCTATTCGCTGTCGCGGGCCGGATTGATGACACTGAGGGGCCGGATTTGGCCCGCGGGCCGTAGTTTGGATACCCCTGACTTCGAGTATCGAGGCCTTGACTTTTGTGGTTCAAAACTTCAATTCAATTATTAAGGTTCATTTGAAATTTTTGATCGACATATGTCCGGGCAACATCGCTATCATTGAACTTGCTTCTTAGTAGTTCATGATAGTTTTCTTTATTAATATGAATCAAATACCTCAACTTTAGTACATGGAGGTGATGTAAGTTGCTCCCCACTTTATACACACAATTTAGCAGATACACTCAAGAGCCAAAACATTATGACCACCTGTCAATAACGAGTTGGCCCACCTTCGGCGCGCAACACAGCTTCAACCCGCCTTGGCATGGATTAATATCACCCCTTAATACCAGTTAAATGCCACTTCCACCTGATCACGTGCCTTCCACATCATCCAGGCGAGTTCATTGCAAAATGTAGGGGTGGTCATAATGTTTTGGCTCTTGAGTGTATATACGATGGTGCAATGTGATACGCCTTTTACATTTCGTGATCAAAAACTACCTTTCAATACTCTCCGAATAAGAAACATTATTTAAAATCTTTTGTTAATACACTGCTGTCAAAAATTAAAAGAAAAAAAAAATAAGAAAAAAATTGCAATTAAAATAATAAAGAATAACAATATACAATTTAGTTAAGCTGCTCTTGTTTAACTTAACTCAGAGCATAGCTGAAAAAACAGGATATAAAACTTATTGAAATTGCTGCAAGCAGAAATTTCACAGTGAAATTTTGAGATAGCCATTTTTATATATGAATATTTGGCATCATGTATCTGAAGAATTACGATGGCGCATCACTGGACTAATAGAAGGGAGACAGAGTCAATTCTAAGCAACAAGATGGTTGAAAGTGAAGTTAATAGAGTGTAGAACATATTTCTAACAGCAGAATCATCTATTAGTAAGTACATCCAAAAATACTAGAGCTACAAGTGCCGAAGGTGAAGATGGACGCTGTTCATAATAAATTCTAGGAAACAGAGAAACATTACACCATATCATTCAGATCTTTTGTCGTGGCAGCCACTAGAAGGCCAGTATTCTAATCAACTGTCTAATCACAGAAGGCTTTTGTTCTAATCACAGAAGGCTTCCCAACCTGAGTTCAAGATGTCTAGCAGTGTGTGCACCTTTCACCTTACGATAATCTCCAAACGACTTTAAATGAGATTAACAGTTTTATTTCTTCGATGGAACATGAGAAATTGTTAATTGGAGCAGACCTAAATGCACACAGCACAAGTTGGGGTATAATTCAGAAGACGCTAGAGGTTTGTTAGTGGAGGAGTTCTTAGCAGCAAATGACTTCCATTTATTAAACAATAGAAAATCAGAGCCAACTTTTGTACATCGCAATAGTAAGGGATGGCCAGATGTTACTCTCGTCTCTTCAGCAGAATTGGCCTCAGATGTGACTGGGAAGTTCTAGAGGAAGAAACTCTCAGTGATCACAAATACATAAGAACAACTATACATTCTGAAAGGAAAACTATTACATTTAAAAGATTTAAAACTGCGTTCGGGGGACATAAAAATTTCTTTAATGCCTTCTCTCCATCCTTTCCCAGTTTAATTTCCACGTTGAACAATGTTAGTAATGGGAGTCAACTAAATGAAGCTACTCACATTCTTCAAAAAAACATTGTTAAAGCATGCTCTAAAGCATATCGAATCAAAACAATAGTAAAAAATAAACCACTTACCTGGTGGAACCCACAACTAGAAATAAGAAAAAAGGAATTAAATGCTCTTAGAAGAAGAATGCAAAAATCGGAAGGGGTTGAAAAAGAAAACTATACTTCTGTTTACTCCAAAACAAGAGCAACCTATAAAAAAGAAATTCTCCACGCAAAACGTCAAGCCTGGAGAAAATTCTGCTCAGAATCAGGTACTCCTTTTGGAAAACCTTTCAAGACCACAGTCAATACTTCCCTTCCCCCATCTGAAATCTTTAAAGCCATAGATGTATCAGGAAATGGGAATAGCAAAGTAATTGCCAAGAAACTTCTGGAAAAAATATATCCTGTCAGTCCCCAAGAATCTCCTTCTTCTCTTCCTGAAACTTACTCTTTTGCTAAAGATCCGCCATTTACTAAAGAAGAAATTAAAAGAGTGATACAAACGCTACCAAAAGGGAAGGCTCCTGGATTTGATGGAATAGATAACCAAGTCGTTCACATTATTAATGATTATATTTTCCAAATAACAAATGTTTACAGTTCCATACTTTCCCAAACGCCTTTAAAATAGGAGTTGTGGTCCTTTTCCATAAGAAAGGCAAAGATAAAGCAGATCATAATTCCTACAGACCAATTTCTCTTCTCCCCACTATAGGCAAAGTTCTAGAGAAACTCTTAACCCAAAATATCCTTCAAACTTCAAGAATTAAATAAGCTGAATTCCAGACAATAGGGATTTCGTATAGGTAGATCTGTCGATGATGCGCTCATAGCTCTAATGGACTTCGTCTACGATGCTAAACAACAACAACAACACATAGTAATCATTTCTTTAGATATTAAGGGTGCATTTGATAACCTTCAATATAATTCAATCCGAAATAGAATGAAGGAAGTTCTGCAACCTTCAGATGTTACAGAAACTCTTCTGGACACCTTAGCCCAAAGATTAGTTGCAATTCAAACAAGTGAAGGTCCAGTAATGTGGGAACAATCTAAAGGTTGTCCTCAAGGTTCTTGTAGTGGACCAATAATGTGGAATCTTGTTGCAGATGAGGTACTCAATTATCAATGGCCTCCAGCAGTGCATTTGCAAGCCTTTGCAGACGACTTCATATTTGCCATTAAAAGTCCAACTAGACGGGGACTAGAAAAACTTTCAAACGAATCCCTCCAGAAGTTTAAAATTTGGACAGATAAACATCAGCTATCTATATCTATAGAGAAAACGAATTACCTCGTCATAGGAAAGCTGTCAAGAGGGCCCGTTATCAAATGGGGAAATGACTCCATCAAAAGGAAAAATTCGTTAAATACTTGGGTGTTTTCATCGACGAAAAACTCAATTGGGCAAAACATATTAGTGAACAAGGCAAAAGAGCAACAGATATAAGTCGTTTGTTACGAAGGAGTGCCGGTAACACCTGGGGTACAAATTAGAATTCAGGCGAATTTTATACAAGACGATAGCTGAAAGAGTGCTAAGTCACGGAGCAGCAGTCTGGGCACTCTTTCCTACCTCTAGAATTGAAAAAAAAAATTGCAATCTATTCAAAGACTCTTCCTTCTGTATATAACTGGGGCATACAGAACCACATCAACAGCTGCTCTTCAGATTATCACGGGTCTCGCCCCTCTACACTTAAGATTGCAAGCAGAAGCTGCATTCACTGTTGTGTCTAGAAGTAGGAAAAACTTACAGATGGAAACTCTTCAAATAACAGCGGATGACTTTGAGCAGAAGTATGCAGGATTGTCACTCCACCCAATCCATAGTTTTAATATCTGCAATCAAGTTGACATACGGACACAGTTCTTTTCAACAAATGCTGAGACTTTTTATACGGACGGCTCGAAATCGAGTGAAGGCACAGGGGCAGCATTTTGCTCCTTCAAAAATGGGATAAAAATTTCAGAGTGGATGGGTAAATTGAACCCTCATAACTCTGTTTTCCAAGCAGAGCTAATAGCCATCCGCGAAGCAATTTGACATGTATCCACAACAAGAAAACATGTAAAAATATGGTCTGATAGCCTCTCTGGACTACTAGCTATTTTAAATCCTTTTACACCACATCCACTCGCAAGGGAAATTCAGTGTTATCTCCACTCCAATAAACTGATAAAATTGGGATGGATAAAAGCACATATTGGACATCTCGGCAATGAAACCGCTGATGAGCTTGCCAAGCAAGGCATTTCAAATGGCCAGCCAATTCAAATAAAAAGTCCCCTTTCAGAATTGAAAAGTTTTTTAAATAATCACCTCCTTTCTAAATGGCAAAAACAGTGGGATGAAGGATTTACGGGTCGACCTATTTATGAAATCATTAAAAAAGTGTCGGCATATTCTGCTGGATGGACAAGAGAGGAGACCATGTTTTTAACAGGGCATGGTCCATTTCCCTCTTACCTACAACGATTTCATCTGAGGGACGCAAGCTATTGTTCTTGTGGAGATGTGGGTAATCCTCTTCACTATGCTACCACCTGCCCACTTACTTTATCATGGCATATGAAGAAACCTTCCGAAGAGAATACTATTCAATGGAAGATTAACATCTTAAAATGCAAAGGGTCTCGACTCAAAATCCGAAGCATGATGAACTTTATTTGTGAAAATCAAATCTTACTTATCCCGGACTAAGTGTCAAACAATATTTTGTACACAAATTTTTAAACAATCTTTAGTAACATACTTCCTTTTTCTACATATATATATTTTTCTTACTCTGTGCGTGTGTGAATGTATTTATAAACAGAGTAATCCTGCTTTATAAAACAATTGACATGTGTTTACTCATCATGTGTATATACTTATAGTTTTGCTTCTCACAAAGATTTAAGTGTGTGTATATATATATATATATATCTTTTTTTTTTTTTTTTTTTTTTTTTTTGCGTGTATATTTTAAGTAATTTTTCTTTTAAATAATCTAAGTGTTTGCATATACTGTGTTAGAATATCAAGGTAATTCGCTGTTAAAATAATTTATTATTGTGAATCATGTAAAGTAATTAACTTTATAAAATAATCTTTGCTTGTGTATATATTTAAGGTAACATAACAGTACAATGTTTGCATATTTAAGTAATTTGTTTTACAAAACAATTTATGCTTGTGTATGTATCAAAGGAAATTTTGTATTATAATGTATATAATTTAAGTGGGTCCATCAGCATATTTCTAGGGCACACTAAAATTGAAACAATTCGTTTTCTTTTTCATTATTAGACTCCAAATTGCAAAATCAAAAAAAAAAAATTTTTTTTTATGTGAATACCATTTTTCTATTTATATACCTAGCATATTTATCTCTTATGTAATATCTCCTGCCTTTTTTTTTTTTTTTTTTTTTTTTTTTTTTTTTTTTTTTCTTATTACCTTTGTCCATAATTTTGCAGCAACTGCTCCTACCGTCGATTTATTTATTAGCTATTAAGATTTTCTAAATTCTATAATAATTGATTTGATGAATATTCCTTCAGCTCTCTGATTTGTATAATCTCATATGTAGTGCTTATTGTATCATATTGCTTTTAATTTTTGTCTCTAAAATCTCTTACCTAACGTTTTTATATTTTTCGCATTTCATATTAATCCTTCTTCAATTTTTTAAATTTTTGACATTTAGTTCAGTTCTTGTATGAATTTTCCCCATTGTTCAGCTTCTGTACCTCCAAAAGTGAATTATGCAAAACTTTCCCG